>CAMOHE010037231.1:0-17655 GCA_946598075.1 Artocarpus hirsutus
ATTTACAGAAAGCAGTTTCGCCACGCATTCTGTTACATGACTAGACACATTTAAAACAGAGATATATGAATATTTAGTTAACATACATGACTAGAAAAAGTCAACCAAGGAAAGAGGCCAAACTACCTATTACACCTAAAAGAAAAAAAGAAAAAAACACAACAAATAGAAAGACAACACGTACTTATTAAACGCCATATCGTTAACCATAGAAGCAATGCAGTAAACAGGTCCTATTGCAACTGATACATTTTCAATATCAACACAACTTTCATTAAGAACAAAGTTAAGCTAACCTATGTATACTTCCAATATCAACACAACTGATACATTCTGTTACATTTTCAATGGCAACACAAACAATAAATCAGGCAAATATATACTTCCAACCTAACAAAATACCAAACTTGTGAACATTGAAGCAAACCATAGTAACTGAAATTAAAGGAAGAAGAGGACCCAATTGTTGTGGCTTACCTTTGGATTTGGTTTGAGCTAAATAAATCTTTGCAGTATCTAAGTAGCTTAAAAGAATCAAGCACCATATTGTGGGACGGATTACAAAACTTTAACAATATAAAAGTAAAGTCCATTCTTTAACACAACGTTATTATTCTTTTACAGTGCAGAAACACTAAAGACATTTTCTACAGATTGTTTTGTATGCTGTTTTACAACCAGTATGAAGTTGAAGTCAATAGTACCCTTGGAAAAGCTTTGTTGCGCTGTGGGACGGTCAGTGCACCATTTGGAGATGCCACAGTCTAATCTGGCCCGAGTGCAAGCAGAAAGACAGAGTATTGGTGGACAAGGAATTTTGCAGTATCAATATACCTAAGATAATCTAACCTATGGACCATGATCTAAAGTTGTGGTCTGATTTCTGTATGAAGCCAGCATCTTATAGTTTGGATGGGGGGAAAAATCTTGTTACAAAACTTTCAGCATGAAAGTATTCTGTTCTCGAGCTTATAGTGTAACTTTTTGTAGAAAGTGTAAGCTTCCCATGTTATGTTTATCAAAATGCTTTTCCATATTGTGCAGACTTATACACTTATGTTCAATTTTTTTTTAATCGATATTTGATATTTTCACGGATGGAACATTCTGTAGCTACATTCATGGTTATATTACTTTGGAAATTGGTGTTCTTTCTTATTAATTTGCATGCAGAATGATTACAAACTCAGTTTCTCTTGGAGACTTGACTTCAGTCCAGATTTAGTAGCTCTTTCACCAAGGATGTTCATAGTACTTACTGTGTTTCAAGAAACTTGTTACTCTGTAACTAATTCATTTAAACCAATATTTACTTGCATAACATTTAGGACAAGCTTTGTTGAGTTGATTGCATAACATTTACACCTATAGGCTATAATAGCTTCAAAGTTGGCCTATAACTTCATCTACGTTACCCAAACCAAACAGGGTGCATATTCTAAAACTGATACTCTGTAGATGCAAATAAGCAGTCTCCCACACTCCAACCTCACACGGTTTTCTACTTGTTAATCTGGGCTCTATCTGCTACAATAAACCACACCCAGTAAATGACCATTGCTCCTTCTATGGTTTTATGGATTATTTTGTAAATGCAAGAGAGATACCTGAAACAGAATGAGTGAAGAAAGAAAAAAAAATTAAAAAGAAAATAGCTAACAAAAAAGAGGAGAGAGACCTTTTGTTGGAGTTGGTGATGTCAAACTGCAGATTCGACCTTGTCCTCCATGATTTATAGAGAATGAGGAAAGGTGTGAAAGAGAGGACGTTGCTTTGTTTCTTGGCTGGAGAAACTACACACACCGAGTTTCCTGTCACCGTTTGGATGTTACAAAGGGAATAGGAAACAACCCAGAGGATAATCGGGTCAAAAGGTGGAAAAAAAAAAAAACAAATCCTGGACGTATCTCTAGATTGTTTTCCTTATTTCCTACCAAGCTAATTAAGAGTCTCTCTTCATGATGTTTTGACATTTGATGCTCAGAAACACAAAATTTAACTAAGAAATACGCAAGAAAACCCCTAAAACAGAGAAAACAAAGAAAATGATTAACAACCTACTTAAATCACAACCCAATTCATAGAGTAACAACACCCAAAAAAGAAAAGAGGAAAAAAAATATGAAAGTATCTAGATGAGAAATTCACCTAAAAAAAGGCTCAGCTCAGAAAAACTAAAAGGCAAGGATTTAAAAGAAAAGGACCCAGATGAGAAAATCACCTAGAAATGTCGAACTCAGAGCAACAAAAAATTGCAATAGTAGGCAATTAATGAAAAAAAAGAGAAGAAGACGAGAGAAGGAAGAGGAAATTTACTTGGAATATTGAAGGCTCAATTCCTTTGAAGGATTGATTGTTGAGCTCGTTTGTTTGAAGGATGAGGATAATATTCCAAGGTTGCAGGCAAGAGAAGAGAGGAAAGTGAAAATTCCTTTCACGGGTGGAACAGCTGTATATGGTTAAAGCAGTGTATCAAATGCTCGGTTAAAGCAGTGCATCAGAATAAACTGCTCTGTTAAAGCAGTGACCGTTGGGACTGCATTTGGGCTTCAACTGACGCTGGGCCGAACATGGTTACAGTTGTAACTGTAACTGGCCAGTTCACACCGAGTAGCCAAACAGGTGGTAAGGCACTACCGACTAGCACCGTCTTCGATCTACCCAAATCACCGGCCTCCGTCGTCACAAACTTACCTCCGTCATCGTCCACGTCCTCTTTTGATGAAAGCTTGCCTCCATTTCCAATGAGTACTGTGATTCCAAGCCCAACACCATCGATGAACTCGCGTGACCAACCAAACCATCGCCGTCAAACTCGGTCCACATTGCTCCCCGCAACCCTCTCCTTTCCTCCCTCTCGCCCTCTCTGTCTAACACATATCCAGATTTGAAAAAGATTTCTCTATCATTACACTTAGGGTTTTTAGAGTTTTTTTTTTCCAATTTGATCTAGAAGCATGTAAAAAAATACAAGAAAAAAAAGGATTACACATTTCATTTTGAGCTGAAAATTATTTGGTTGCTTTTTGAGGCTGTGAGAGACGAGATGTTGAACTGGGAAGAAGAAGGAATTTCCTTTTTCTTTTTCTTTTTCTTTTTCTTTGTATTTTTTAAAAAGTATATTCATTAAGGGATATTTTAGTTTTTTTACAACAAACTAAGATTGTGCAATAACCACGTGATCAACAAAAGTGAGAAATTACACGGACGTATGTCAATTCAATCTTTTTGCATCGTTTTTTTCCCTTAATTTGAGGTCCTTTCACCTAAAAAAAAGGATTATATTCCTAAATGTCGCTTGAACCATGGCTTGTTTGATACCATTGTTGTTTGTGCTTTTGGTTAGTAGAAGAACAGGAGCAAAGCTATAACTTTTTAAGTAAGTGTTTAAACCATATTTTTAAAAGAGATTTAATGAATTAAAATGGTTTTAATTTTAAAAAAAGTTACAAAAATGTTATATTTAAGCTTATAATATATTATTAATACTTTAATATAAGTTTCAAAGGGCTAGTTTGACATTGCTATGTTTGTTGTAGCTTCTAATGTGTTGTGTTTCTGTTGTGCTGTGCAATAGACTAAAAGTAAGGAAGCGTTCGACAAATTTTTTTCAAAGCTGTTGGAAGAACTAAAGGCAAAATTGTAGGTATTTGATAAAAAATGTATAAAATTGCTGCAGAGATTTATAATGACGAAAATATACATATTTAACTAAGCATACTATACCATTAGTTTTTAATTAATTTTAATTTTAAAGTTAAAATACGTAATATTTTATACATTAAAATGACAAAAATTTTATTTTTATTTTTATTATGTAATATACTTTTAGAAAAATAAATTACTTTGAATTAGTTGAATTAGTTGAATTAGTTGTTTTGATTTATCTAAATTTTTATTTGATTTATTTCTAATACTTTTTGTTGTTTTTTTTTTTTTTTTTTTACAGTGATGCATTTTGTTATCAACAAAAACGTGTTATTTAATTTCTTTTACTTTGTTAAATAAAAATGAGTATAGTGGGAATTATTTATTATTTTTAAGGTTAGTTTAATAATTTTAAATTATAAAATAGAAACTGTTGTTAAAAAACAACCTTGGCCTGCTTTTTAACTTTTTCCGCTACGCATCAGTTTTTAGAAGCAAATTTTCAAAACTAGAGTTTACCAAATATCTTATATTGCTATATGCAATTACAAAAGCTAAAAGCAGCTTTCAAAAGTAATGTCAAACGAGTCCAAAGTCTACTTCAAAAGTACTTTTTGAGAATTTATATTTTTTGACTTTGATAGAAAACAATTCTAACAGTTCATCCAAGCATTTCTAAAAGTAGCTTTTTGACTCAAAAGCCAAAAACAGCTTCTAGGAAACCCTCTTAAACAGTATTCAAGAAGCCAAAAGCAGCTTTTAGCAAGCCCTCCCAAATAAACCCAATATACCTTAATTCAAGTAGCCCATTGATTTTTTAAAACCATTCAAAACACCCTTGATTTATAGAAAACCATTCAAACTACCCATCCAAATCCGTCAATAATTCTAACAAAAATGCTACGTTGCATGTGGTCAACTAAAGGTAAATTTCTCATTAGGTTAAAAAAATGATTAAACATTAAAAAACAATAAAAAATAAATAAATAACTGTAAAAATCGAAAAAGAAAAAAATTGTTGTCTCCTTCGGTTCTCCCCATTGACCTCTTGAAGTGCAGCCAAAAATGGCATGCTCCAAATCACATCAAAAACGAATAAAATTGATATGTCAACAAGCAAAATGGCAGTCCATTTCTCAACAAAACAAATATTCATTAGAAAATAGAATGTCTGAAAGGAAAAAGAATAAAATCACTGGAAAAATAAAGTAAAGTAAAATAAAATAAATTCTTCATACTTCACATCCGTTGCAGGTTCAATTTTTTTGCACCAAACAAATTTTTTCTGAATGGCAAATGAATAAAATTCTGATAATCAATTCACAATTATATTACGCATCAAAACAAATTTGTTTGTGCATGAAAGAGAAAAAGAGAAAGAGACCTTGGCGATCTGCTAATCAAGCCTAAACAACATTTATACCCCGATTCGATCCAATTGCTATCAACGCGAGTCCGGTACCATAGCGAACATAATCATCATTTATACTCACCCCATGCAAATCTAGGCAGTGTGGATCCCATTCGGACTCACCTCTCTGGCGCGACGACCCCCGCAAGCCTATTGGCCCCACACGAATCGAAGAGTTATGTCACGAGCCTAAACCCGGGTGGTGATATGACTAATTAATTTAAACATTACCAATTTGATGAAAATGTGGTGAATTTGAACCTTTTTAAAATGTTACCAATTTTAAAACGTTACAAATCTTTAAATTTTAAGAAGTAAAATTTCTTAAACAACCTCAGAAAATAAAATTTAAATTTTAATGTCCATTGAGAATCAGTTTGGGGCTCACTGGACCCCACACAATACACATATAGTAGGAGCATACAGAATAAATATAAACCACAGTCTATAAGAAAATAAACCAAAGTCTATATAATGTCCCATTATTACATGCCTTAGTAATCAAGCAAATAAACTAAACAACTCACGGTTTGCATGAGAACGACAACAACATCCTACTCAATAGCACACTACAAGTCAATTAGAGGCGAAAAATTTAAAACAAAACTGTAAAATCGTGAGTGAAAGGCTCAGTAGAACTTGGGTTTCAAAATCATTTATAAAATAAAATAAATAAATTTTAAATGCAATTTTTGGAAAAATAAATAATAAATGATTAAGCAAATTTATAGTTACCTCTCTCCATCTGAAATCATTAAAATTCATCATAAATGGTTAATCCAATCCGTGCTTATCGTTCATCATCTGTGATTATCTCAGTTGATACATCATCATTCTTCATGTGCAAAGCTTACTAATCTCACCACTGAAGTAGCTCAGCTGCGTTTCAAGACCTGCCGTAAGGTCGCTCTCTACACGACCCGATCTCTGTGTAGTATCATGCACTATCATGTCATTCTGATGGGGTTTTGTGTCCGTTCGGTATTTATCATTATTTAATCATATCAATCTCTAGATATTCGTTTACTAGGTTATCATTCACATTCATTATGACTCATTCATTTTCATCATTTATCATCATCATTCATCCTCATATTTCTTTATCGTCATTCATTATCATCATATCCGATACCTGTTGGATTTAAATAAAAACAAGCAACTTGTTTTCTTAAAAACGTTTCAAAGGGTACAGAAAGGCCAACACTCATTTTAAAATCATGGCTATCAAAAAGAAGAATCAAAGAGTCCTATCTCATTTCCTAGCACCATTCACGCCTACACTGTGAATCTTCGTTCCTCTAAACGATAGCTCCTTGAAATTGCAAGCAATCTTAGGCGTAGACTAAACACGTTAATCTCTAAACATCGACATACATCACTACTATGTTATTCCTAGATTCTTAGTGTGCCTTTAGACTCAAAATGATCATATATGAAATCTTCATATTATCAGTGTTTTCGAACACAAAATCATATTCTTTTTAAAAAATTTCAAAATCATAAAACAATAAAAAATGTCAGGCAAAATTGTCATTTCAAGCTGAACAGTCGGCTTGTCGACCATCTTGTTTTGCTTGCCAGGCTAGTGAAGCTTGCCCTGCCGACCATATAAGTCTGGCCTATTGAACTTATGCAGTGCGGTCAACCGCACTATACTACATGCGATCGACCATGTGTTTATGGTGTCCTGGTTGACTACATCACATAGTGCGCGGTCAACTGCATTGTCGCAACAACATGCACTGCTTTGAATATCCGAGTTCCAATATCACTAACTCCATTTAAACTTATTTTAATGCAATCTAAACATGTTAAAATGATTCATAAACAAGATTCGAAGCTTATAAACTCAATTTTAAGCACATCAACACTTTTTTCATCAAGTTTTCATACGTTTGTTCATGTTACTCCGAAAATGAACAAAAATTGTAAAAATTATCTTTAATCATGTTTCAATTTAAATGAGACATGAATTTGAGTTTAAAACCATCTCATAATCTCATATCATATGTTGTTCAGATTCATCAAAACTCAGATTGCACATGCAAAGAATAATTATGACAAATTACTTAGGACGAAACTATTTTGGCTAGAAACAGAGGCTAGACTTTGAGCACAATTCTTGGTTGCAATAAATAGATTTTTTAAGCATTAAAACATGTGTTTAATTTGTGTAAAACATTTCTAACCTTGGTTGATCTGATTGCAATGACTTGGAAGCTTCGATTCAAGTGTCCAGCTACTGCTTCTTGGCTGGAATGAAGTGCTTGAGTGGTGTCAGTGTGTTTTGATAACGTAGGTAGAGAGAGGAGAACCAGAATATGGCGATGTCTAAGTCCTTTGACTGAAAGGAGTGGATGTTTTTGAGAAAAGCAGACAGGTAGATGTGAAAATGAAGAGCAAAAATGATTAAACCAAAATTACTCAATGGCTTTGTTCCAAACCGTGTACTGTACATGATTTCATAACTGGGAGTTCCTAGATTGTATTTCACGTGGGTGAGGCTGTGGGCATTTTTTTTTTTTTTTTTTTTTGAGTTTCCAAAGTGCAAGCTTTGGGTTTCAAAACTCATCAACGTGGTTTTCTGAGTGAATGAAAGAATGGGACCTGTTGATCATTTTGGAATTTGTTTTGTGATTTTGAAAATTTAACTAACATACTAGAAATTATTATAATAAAACACTTTTAGTAAATGGTAGAAATCAATATAGAATAACAAAATAATTAAAGTGCAAATGAATAAGAGAATTGCTACAATATGTTTAATTAAAAATTAAATCTCAATTAGGCATACTAATTACCAATTTAGCATACTAATTATCATTAATTATATCTGGACATTACATGCTATCGCAACCCACTTCGACGACTCATCTCTTTTGACAAGATGACCTCTGACGTGACAACCACACCGTGATTTAGAGGGGACCGGGCAACTAAAGAAGGTTTTTGGAAGGGATGGTGGCTGAGGGCTTAAGCTTTGGCTTTTAGAAGATTATACAGAATGCCCTTGAAACACACCACTTATTAAAATTGTAATCCTCTTTTTGATTTTTCAAAATTGCCCCTTTTTTGATTTTATTTTTTTAAATATTAATTACACAATTACTATTTTACCCATTATAATTCACTCTCAAAAATTAGAAACCCCAATTCTCTCTCTATCTACCTCACACTTTCCTCTCTCTCTCAACCTCCTATACTCTCTCCTCTCTTTCTTTCAGGCTCCCATGCTCTCTCTCTCTCTCCACTCTCTTTCTGCCTTCTTGTTCTCTCTCTTTCCGACCAGCATCTCTCCTCTCACAAAGCCGTCGCCAACTTCATCTCTGCCTTGGGAAAGGAAGTAATTCTGTGATGCCCAAAGAGGGGATCAGTAGTTTTAGGTAAAGAGGATAAAAATTAAAGTGAAATAAAAAAAATAAACAAGGTAAATAAAGAAAAAGTAAATAAATAAAGTAGATTTCTCATTTAAAATAAACATCATCGAAATTAAATAATGTCATCTGCAGTCACTATCACGTGAATGCCACGAAGGTGGGGCCGAGATCTTATCCTCGTTTACCATCATGTGGAAGCTTGCCATGAAGGTGGGTAAGTAAGTAAATAGTAAATCATAATATTAATAATGCAAAATCATTGAAAATCACCGTAAATCATTATCTCTGAAATAAATTAAAATATACAAATAATAGAGAGAAAACAACATCAATATCGGGACAAATCGTATAATACATGTATCATACAACAGATTCAGAAAATATCATCTCTACTTCTAGAGCTAGGTTTCGATCTTGGGACCTTCCGCCCTCTTTAAACCTGGAAGGGGGATATTTAAAAATAGGAAAAACGTGAGCGGAAGGCTAAATAGGATAATTAGTTAAAAACAAGTTATTTACAATATCATTCACAAATCATATTAACTAAAACAAATCTAAAAAAATAATTTATAAAGATTGATAAACACTTACTTGAACAAATCGTGATAAAACGTCACCGTATGGGTTTTGAAAATCTGAAAAAAAATATCAAAATACAATTTTTCAAAATGAATGACAGAAATTGTTATTAAAAGGAAACATTTAAGAAATAGACTTAGCCAAAGTAATTTAAAAGGGCTACCAAAGGAAGGGATGAAAATACCCTACCTCATTTGAAATCCAATAACATAAGCTTCAAATAAAATTTAACGTAAGCTCCAATTATCATTTAAGAGCTTAAAAACTGCATTCAAAATCAGAAATCATATTTAATAAATATCATTATGTCAGTTTAATTATCAGTGTGCCTTTTTACTCAAAATAATCATAATACAAAATTATAAACCTTTTTGAAACATTTTATAATCATTAAACATTAAAAACTGGAAGAAAAATACAATTTTCCAAGTCTACAGTTGGCCTGCCGAACATCATGGTCTGGCCTGCCGAACTGCACAGTTTGGCCTGCCAAAAAACCAAGTTCGGTCAGCCAAACTTTTTCAGGTTCGGCTTGTCGGTCATATGAATCCAGCTTGCCGAACCCATGAATCCGTCTTACCGATGATCAAGTTCGGCCTACCGAACTAGCAAAATTAGGGGACCTGAGACTTCGAGTCTCGATCTCTCCAAGCTTAAAATTTCAAATTAAAACCTGTTTTCTCAATCCTAAGGCATAAAAATCATATAGAAAGCGTAGAAAATCATAATAGAACAAGTTTGAACAATTTTTCCTAAATTTAAACTCAATTTCACAATAGATTTGAAAATCTAAGACAAATGTAAAAACTTGATTAAACCAATATTTGTTCAAATAAAGCTTAGATTTATAGTAAAACAAGTCCTATAAGCTTAGATTAAATATTATCTAAGCTCAATGAAGTTCGGATTCAGCAATCAAAGAAAATTAAAAAAATTGATAATAAAACATTGAAATTTTAAGCAAAAGGAAAAACTAACCTTTAATGGTGTTTTTAGGTGAAAAACTTGATAATTTGAACTTCAATCCTTGCTCAAATCCGTGAGAAAGCTTGAAATCAAAATTTTTGAGAGAAAGAAAGAGAGAGAGAGTGGATTGAGCGTGAGAGGAAGGAAGAGAGAAAGCGGGAACATGAAAATGAAAAGAAAAAGGAAAGGGAAAAAGAAAAAGAAAGGCCTAAGGGCATTTTCATAAATATGGAGAAAATGTGGTATAAAAAATATCATTTGATATTTTGAAACTAAAAATCAAACTTTAGATGTAACAAATACAATAAAATCTTCAAATGATTAAAATTAACAACAAAAAAAATTACACGGGCACACTTAACAATTAAGCTTAACATAATAAATTTCACTTTAAAATTCAAGGGTGTTATAAATTCGGAACCAATTTAATTGCCGGGAACTTCAGAAGTTGCCTCGATAGAGGAGCAGAGAAATCGACGCTCTGAACCACCAATGGAAGTGGTGAGACAATCTTGATGGATTTCCTCAACAAAAGCAAGGCTCTGATCTTTGACAAAGAAGTGCTGCCGGTCTTCATTCTTCGTTTAGTAGCTGGCACTTCAGTGCTGTCAAGAATTCGCATAACTCTTTGACCATCACAACTCATGGGGGAGACATGTGATACCCGAGAATTTTTAATGCATTATGAATGCAATAATTAAGGAATTATGTTAAGTAATTTAAGTACAAATTTTGTGAGCTTAAGTTTATGTTCAAAAATTTATTAAATATTCTAAGAACATAAAAAATGTCACAAAGATTATTGTTTTAATCCGATTTTTATGATAAATTCTACAAAAATAAAAATAGGATTCTTAAAGGTAAAAATCATGCTATGGTCTTATACAAGAAATGAAGGATATGGAAATATACTAGAAAGCCTAATTGTTGTAAAATGTGTCAAACAAATGTTAGGACAAAAATATAGTTTAGGAAAAGTATTGTATAAAAATATTAAAATTTATATAGTATTATAATAATGCAATTTAAGTAAGCACATTGATAAAGTATGCAATATGAAAATTATTCTGCAAAACTAATACAGTGTAAGAATTGGATTGTTTAAAGTTAAGCAGCATAGAAATTGGACTGTTTAAAATTAAGCAGTATATGAATTATACTGTATGGAGGATATGGATGAGTAAGATATATTGTGTTAGCTTGTGACAGTATAGAGAATATATAGTAGTATAAGAAAAATATTGTCACTATAAATTTAGACTGTAAAAGTTAAAATGTATAGGAGTCATGCTATGTGGTGGATGTGAATAAGTATGAGAGGTGGTAGGACCTCATAAGTTGCATAGAAAATAATATTGGCAGTAAAGAAAAAAAACTGCCAGTATAAATCTGGATTATGTAAAAAGTTATTATAGAACCCATCATTGGACACTTAAATAGATGAAATTTTGCCACATTCCCCCCTAGGTGGCTGGATTTCTACCATGGATTTTAAGCCAAATTTTGCACGACAAAAAAAAAAAAAGGGTTTAAAAGATGATTAAGAAATTAGTCATCAAAACTGGGGGAAAGAAAAAAGAAAGAAAGAAAGCCATTTGGCTCTCTATGGAACCCACCCTTGGGCAATTTTCTCTCAAATTTTTGATGAATTCTAAGCCTCCAAGTCATGTTTGAAGCAAGTCTAAGTGTTAAAGATCAAGAATAAGCAATTGTGGCGGTAAAAATCTAAACTTTTATTATGGGTTTCTAATGTTTTTCATTCGGTTTTGGATGGATTTTTGATGGGTTAGAAATGATCAAAAACCTTGGAAGAGTTTAGCTAAAATTCTAAACTCAAGCCTTGAAAGTTTATGATTTAATGTGCACATCAAGTGTTTGTAATAAAGCCTATGGAATATAGTTTATGATTTGATGTGCACATCAAGTGTTTGTAATAATGCTTATGGACTATGGCATAAAATAAGGACACTATGGAAAGATTATTTAGTGTTCTTAGTGTGTGATGATGAAATTGGATGATAGAAAATATGATTTTAAGCTTTAAAAGAAAAGGTTTGAAAAACTTTGTTAAACATGCAAAGTTTAACTAGTTTTTAAAAGAATGGGGTTTGAGGCTGAATTAATTTTTGGGTTCAACACATATTAATTAGAAACATCAATCTAGACAACTTTTATAAAGAAATTCCACTTGAATTCCAATTAGTGCAAGTAAAAAATGATGATTTTAGTTTTGCCTTTTCAAAAACGTCATGAAGATGAAAAATTTTGAGAAAAATTAAAAAATACGAAAGTTGTAGATCTCATCGAAACGGTTAAGAATAGCGAATAGTTTGCAAAAATTCTATATCAATTTTAAGTTATAAATTATACAAGTTTTAAGCACAAAATTTTGTAAAAGGAAAAACATTATGAAAAGTTTTGAATTTGACCAAGGAGTTTTTGTAAGTTTTATTCCTATAAAAAACTGAATGTTTTGGTATAAAGCAGTCGTTTTTGTTCTTAGGGGCAAAAATATCAAGATTCTTGTGTTTTGGGTCAAAACCATAAAACCATGTGAAACTGGATTTTCACTAAGAAAATATTAGTTTCCTACAAAATTGTGGACAATGAGTAACCACAGCTCTCAAGTTTGAAAGAACTAAGAGTTTTAATCGAGTAAAGAATGAAGGAAATACGTTAAGGGCAAAAATGTCAAGATTTTCACATTACGGGTCAAAACTATAAAGTTTTGATAAAACGGATTTTATCAAAAGGAAAACTGTTGTTTAGTTTTCTATAATGTTACAAGTAATCAAGAAATATAAGTATTGCTTAAAATGACTGAAAGTTTTCTATGACCTGTTAAGGGCAAAATGGTCATTTTTGCAAAACAGCCAAAACGGACCCCGAAACGCTCGAATTTGGAAAATGCCCCTAAGTGAAAATTTTTTCATATACTAAAAGTAAGAGAATTGTAAAGTAAGAACAAAAATTAAGTAAAGTTACGAAGCTTACGAAAAACTTGTTAAGGGTAAAATTGTCATTTTTAAGAAAATACCTAAAATGGAGCACAACACTCCAAATTACAAAACGCTCTTACAGGGAAAATGTTCCGTAAGACATTAGGTAATTAAACCATCAAGTAAGATGGGAAATTTAAGTAAGGGATGTTCAAAAAGAAAGGTAAATCTATGGTTTACAAAGTTAAGTAAAAGAAAGGTAACCTAGTAGGTTACAAAGTTAAATAAGGGGAAAGGTAACCAGGTGGGTTACAAAATTAAGTAAAAGGAAAAAGTAAACCAATAACATACAAAGTAAAAGGAAAAGTAAATGTATAGGATACAAAGTTAAATAAAAAGGAATGAACATTTAATGATTAAGTTATATCATCAATCAAGTAAATTGATAATAAGAAAAGTTAGCAATAAATTGGGTGTCATGTAAACAGGGCATAGAAACCGACTAATAGAAGGAAAAGAAAAATGAAATAAAAGCGTTAGAGCACTGTCCAGGCAAGTTTTATACCTCACATATAGCATGAAGAAAATGATTTTGAAATGCTTTATGTATGTTTGCAAATGTGTTGCAATTCTTATGCTAGTGGTTTTTTAAGTATGTTTGCATATGTTATGCATAAAGCTTTAAAGATCAAGTAAAGGTTTGCAGTGTATTTGTAGTTAAAATACATTTGTATGGGTAATGCATAATGTCTTAAAATTCAAGTTATGATTTACAAGATGTTTGCAATTGTTATGTTAAATTTTATAGACATTAAGTTATGTCATTCACTATGTTCACTAAGATTACAACATTGGTAATTGAAACCTTTATGTTAAGATAAGAAAGTATCATATTAACCTCCTGACCCAAAGGAAAGTGTCATACTAAAGTTATATTACAGCTTTGGTGTTCAATAGTCAAGCGCGTTTGGTTCGTACACTAGGGCCCATAGTTCAAGAAAGTTAAAAATAATGATAAAATGTTCATAAAAGAAAATAAAATAGAATTATGCATTATGTTATTGCTTGCATTTTTTTAAGAAAGGTTTTTACAAAGAGCATTTTATGAAAATGTTAAGAAATGTTTTATGAGAATCGTTTATGAAAAAAGCTTTCTGAGAAAGGTTTTTAAGAGAAAATTTTTATAATAAATATTTTAAATGTATTATGAGATTATGTTTGAACTTACTGAGTGAAAACTCATTACAAGTCCCTTCATGCTGTAGGTGGTCCTAGGAAAACCAGTAGGACTGGTGGAAGAGCTCGATGTTGCGATGGTCAGATGTGAAGATTGGGTATAAATACCACTCCAAGAAGTCTTCTGTTGTTCAAAAACGTTTTCTATTATTAGAAATAGTGTTTTCAAAGTTTTAGGAAAGTCAATGTTGAAGGAAATGTTTTCTAAGAAATGTTTTATGAAAACATTTTAAAAGACATATTTATGAAATGTTTTAAGCAATTATAAAGTTAGTTTTTAAGCTATGTTTTAGTTTATGATGCAACAAATGTTTTAAAATATTTTAAAGTGTGTTTAAGAAAAGAAGAAGAAGAAAGAAAAAAATTTTTTCAAACATTTTCTTACCAAGTAAGTAAGATATAGTTCAGGAAAAGTATGTTTATAGTTAAGGAATGATGTTTAATAAATTTAAGTGACAGCCATGAAAAAGCAGGGCATCACAAGAATGAACAACGAACAACGGAAATAGAACGAACAACGATGAGGAAGCGGTTGAGGCAGCTACCGATGCAATAGAGCTTGCCATCGAGGCTATGAGGGAGGATTTTGCCATTGTAGCTGATCTGCCTATTGCTTGCTCTTGTCGATTCTAGTTTTTTTTCTTCTTCTTCTTTCGATTTCATGCTTATTGTTTTCTTCAGGTTTTATTTTCTTCACTGGAGAAAGAGAGAGTATGAGATAGATAACAAGTCTTAGATCTACAATTGTTAAAGTGTTTTTAGGACCAAAAAAATGAAGAAATCAGACTAGATCGTAAATGCTAGGATTGTTTTCTTAGATGCTTTTGATGAATCCTTTAGCAGATTTTTGCAATTTTTAGAAACGGAGTTTTTGCAATTTGATTTCTTAATATTTTAGTTGTAATATGGTTGTTGGAAATGAATTTTTTCTAGAATTTTAAGATGTGGAATTTTTGGAATGTTTCTAGTTGTGATTTACCAAATTGTTATTTTTGGTTTTGCTTGAATTGTTTTTACTTTATTTAGATTTGATCTGAAAATATAATCAGTGGGTTCCATGATAGAACCTGATAAATTTTGAGACAACACTTGACAAGTTCCATACTAGCACATGACGGGTTTCGGCGAGTTCTAGGATGGAATTTGGTAGGTTCTTGCTAGTATTTGGACTGAAACTAGTGGGTTTTATGTTGGAACTTGACGGGGTCCAAGATAGAATCTAGTGTTGGATCAAAATCCAATATATGGGCTAATATATTAAATAAATATGAATTAAAGGCTATCAGATAAGGTTGCCAAATTAAAAGTGATCAATTTAGGCTTTGGGCTTTTAATGCATCGTTAGGTGTGGGCCTCCTATGTGTAGAGACTAAAAGGGTAATTACTAATTTTATGATAGGCTAAATTGGTAATTAAGGATAATTGCTGGGGTTTAGCAATTATATAAAGGGGTTGTGGTCCCCAAATCAGTACGTATTTTATTTTTCTGTTCCCCATCTATAGAAAAATCACAGAGCATTCTGAAAGGAGGATTTACGTACCAGACTTGGAAGATCCTCAACCAAAAGACTCAAGAATCACATTGAACAATGGATTCAGGTTAGCTTCCGCATCTTATTGATATTCTTGATGATTTGACATGAATGATCCTGGGTGATGATGGTTTTCATCACAATTTTGTTCTAACAAGTGGTATCTAGAGCCTTTTCATGTTAAATCATTGGGAATCAAAATTTTTTTTAGTTGTGATTCTCATAAAAAAAAATCACAAATTCAACAATCTACAGTTTTTTAAAGCTGTTGAATTTGTGAACAATCAGTTTGCAAAAGAAAAACTCTTTCTTAAATGCTTTATACGGCACGTTTGCCGAAAAGAGAAGAAAAATTCATTAAGGTTATGATGCGTTCATTCGTAGCAGCATTTTTTTTTGGGTATAATATATATATATATATATATATATTCAGTGAATAAAAGGAAGCCGGTGGCACACTTATCGCCGCCGGCGTAGGACTCTGAGCGCGGCTGTGAGGCCTGTTGGAAAAATAATACGCAGCAGAATTTTAAAAGTTTTAAATCAGAGTATTTTTCAAAACACAAGTTTGACATGCTATATGTATAAATTAACCTGATCTTACTGACCTTGTATACGCCGAAAAGCTCCCGAAGTCTGTGTAGAGAAGTAACGTTCCAGAAGAGCCTTAACCAACTGGTCTTCTATGCTATTCTGTATCCACGATCGGAGTGAGTGTGGGCTCACACGTACAGCTCTTCCTCAAGGTGACTCTCCTTCCAATCCATTGAGAGTACCCAAAGCTAATGTTCGTGATTTGTGAACAAGAGCTCTCAAGGAGTTTCAGATTCTCACCAGTAGAGTATCACTCTTAATCTCTCTATTGATCTTAATAACTCATTAGACTTACTCCCTATTTATAGAGGTTGGGTCTAGGGTCATTCCTTATCATATAAGGTCTCAAAAATTCAAAACAGAACCAAATTCGGGTCTATATCGAATAAGATACGCATAAAAACGCGTGAAAACGCGTGATTTTTAATTCGCTCATAGGCAGGCCAAACTTTTTCATAGGCAGGCTGAACTTGCCTGATCGGCAGGCCGAACTTTAAGTTCGGCATGCCGAACTGTCGAAATAAAAATGACGCAAATCTTTTATTTTTCACCCGAGATTCTATAGGATAAAGCCTCAGTTTTAATTCAAATAACCCAATAGAGAAGTTATCTAATTAAAACAACTTTATCTAGATAATCTCTGAAAATAAATAGATTCCTAATAATTCTACAAGTTTATCTTGATTTAATTTATCCAAAATTAAATCAATTGATAAACAGACAAGAATTATCTGACCCCAATAATTCAACAAGTTTATCTTGAATTAATTTTGTTTACAAAATTAATTCAACCGACAAGCAAACATGAATTATTTGAGTCTTCCAAATTTTCAACCAATCTAATAAATCGACATAAGTGATCAATTATTGTAAAAGCACGCCGTATCGTTATAGGATTTTGTGAGCTAGCAAAGGAGACCAAATGGACCTATATAGTTCAAGCTCCTAATAATTATGAAACCCAATATCCTAGATATACATTTCATAATTATCAACTCCAACGCTACTCCACTAAAAGCTTGGAGTTGCACTCTCAAACTCTATAGAATTACGAAGCTCGTATAGCTAAGTCTCCATGACATATCATAGTGTATCGTATCCCCATAGGATTATCCATAATCAGCTTAAGGACAAGTTCTGCCTTACCTTCCCGATTATTTTTATCTTACATTCCATTATCTCACCATTGAAAAACTTACCATCCAAAGATAGTATACCATTCGGTTACACCTATGTATCCAAATGGTTGAGCACTCCAGTTTTCCAATTACAGGATAACGCATATAAGAGGATATCACTACTCCTAAAGAGGAGCTATGGATTCCATATCTATGAATAACAGGTCTACGTCATCAAGAGTCATGCCTCCAACG
>CAMOHE010037233.1:0-24368 GCA_946598075.1 Artocarpus hirsutus
AGAATTATTAATCCAAATCAATTCACTTTATGTCTTGATCCAACACATCATCACCTATGACAACGTGCCAATGTTTCTATTCACGGAGTCCACCTCCGATGGTCAAGACAAACCATCTCCCAACAAGGATATAGACAACATAACAATCTTTACATGAATAAAGTGCCCAACTTTATTCCCTCGATTGCAGATGTTATGATTTAGACCGTCATCTTAAGAATCGTGTCTTCCGCATAATCTGTCCATCATATGCCCAATTCTTAAAGGTTTAGACCGACAGTCTTAGACTATTGTTTGCTCATCATACATTCAACAAATATGAATGTAAAGAGGACAAGATTTGGTATATAAATAATAAATAAATTCTTTATTGATAAAAATGTCTTCAAAAACTCATTACATTTTTACTCCTTAGGGCATACATGTCTAACAAAATCAACAATGGATGGCTGAAGAAGAATGCATAGTCATGCTCAAACCAACGAAAGGCTAACGACGATGATTGCTGAGTACAAAGACAACTCAAGGAGCAACAATGGGAAATTGAAGAACTAAGAGTCAATGGTCAAGGCGATGAACGATGAGGCAATGACATGCCGCATCCTCCTCGTTCCCAACCACGAGTAGTTGAAGTCCCAGGTCCTGTAGTAGAACCAAGACCAATCTACTAGGAACCCTTATTAGTTAGATAAAAAAGGGTTATGCCAGCAGATTTTGAAGGTTCTAAAGATCCTCTAGTCACTCAAGGATGGCCAAAGACAATTGAGGCTACTCTAAAACTCATGAGCTCACAGATAATGAGAATGTTCTCTGTGCTTCATACTGCCTCACCATGGAGGCCAAAATTTGGTGGGACAGAATCGAACAGAGCAAGAATGTCGATGAGATAACATGGGCCCATTTTGTTCATGAATTCAACATGAAGTTCTTCCATATGAATATTACTCAAAAGCATTACGCTAAATTCGAGAACCTACGCTAGGGAGACTTGTCGGTTACAAATGTGGTGGGAAAATTTGATCAATTAGCTTGCCTTTGCCCAGGGATGGTTAGCAATGAAAGTGAAAAGGTTAGAAGATTAATCAAAGTCCTCAGGCTAGATATTGTTGCAATTGTTGATAGGGCCAGCCCACCTAGAAACCAAGAGCAAGTTGTTTGGAGGGCCCAACATGCTGAATTTCATTTGTTGAAGCTAAGAAGAAACCAACCTCAACAAGGTCAACCAGCGTCCAATCCAAGAACTCAGAACCGCCTCCAAAACAGGAACAACAACAAAAACAACCAAAACTGGAGAAACAACAAAAGGAGGGCAATTCTTAGAACCAACAGAGCCAAGGCAACAAGAGGCATAATGGTGGCTAGTCCAACAACAATAACAGGCAGTTTTAGCCTTGCACCAAATATAGGAAGAAACATCCAGGAGAATGTCATCTGGGAACGAACCAATGTTTCATCTGTTGACATGAAGACCACTTTGCCAGAGAACTACCTTAATTAGATGAATGCTCAAGCTCAGTAGAGAGGTCCTCATGCCCAACTCCATCAGATGTAAGCTACCTTAGAAGGGTCGTTGATTAGCTAGGGAGGACTTGAAGCCCCACCTACTAATGTCCTCATCTATGCAATGACGTAATAATAGGTGGTTGCTGAAGCCTCTAATGTGGTCACAGGTCAGATTTCAAGTCTTTTTATTAATGCGCATGTTCTCTTCGATACAGGTGCCACTCATTCTTTTGTATCATCGTCCTTTGCTAAAAAGTTAGGGGTTCATTTAGAACCAATGAGATAGGGATTGACTACCCCACTATCCTTCAGGAAAGTGATAAAATCTATGCACTATTTACATACTGTTCCTCTATGAATTTCTGAAAGGGAACTTTCATCGATCTTATCATGATCGATATGTATGATTCTCAGGATGGACTTTTTGAGCAAGTGCAATGCCACCATAAAATGTCAAAAACAAAACGTGATCTTCCATCTAGAAGGTGAACAAAAGTTCATGTATGTGGGCGAGTCCAGAAAGAAACCAAGTATGTTTTTGTCAGCCATGAAATCAATAGAATTGTTAGTAAGCAGCTGTATGGCCTATCTAGCAAACATTGTAGACAAAAGTCAAGGATTGAAGATGTTGCAGTAGTGCGAGAATTCTAAGAGATGTTTCTAGATGATTTGTCAAGCTTACCCCTTAATAGAGAGATTGAATTTGAGATCGAGCTCGCTCTAGGCACCAACCCGATTTCAAAGGCACCCTATAGAATGGCCCCAGTAGAGTTAAAGGAGCTTTATGCTCAATTATAGGAATTGCTCGATAAAGGCTTCATCAGGCCTAGTCACTTACCTTGGGGACCCCTAGTCTTATTTGTCAAGAAGAATGATGGATCTATGAGACTTTACATCGACTATAGAGAGCTGAACAGCGTGACAATCAAGAACAAGTACCTATTACCATGAATTGATGACTTGTTTGATCAACTTAAAGGTGCATCTGTGTTCTCAAAGATCAGCCTACGATTGGGATATCACCAGTTGAAGATTAAAGAAGGAGACATCCTAAAAATAGCCTTTAGATCAAAATATGGTCACTATGAATTTGTGGTTATGCCTTTCGGTCTAACGAATGCACCTGTAGCTTTCATGGACCTAATGAATCGAGCTTTCAAGGATTTCCTCAATAAACTTGTCATTTTGTTTATCAACAATATCCTTGTTTATTCTAAAAATCGGGAAGAACACGTTGAACATCTGAAAATTATGCTGGAGACATTAAGGAGACACAAGTTGTATGCAAAATTCTCCAAGTGTGAGTTCTGGCTAGACAAAGTATCTTTCTTGGGGCATGTAATATTAGAGGAAGGGATAATGGTAGATCCTGCTAAAGTAGAGGTTGTTCTCAACTGGAAACAACCGATGAATGCAAGTGAGATAAAGAGCTTCTTGGGCCTAGCCGGTTATTTCCAGAGATTCGTGGAAGACTTCTCCAAGATAGTAGCGCCACTCACAAATCTAACCTGCAAGGGAAAGAAGTTTGAATGGATAGATGCGTGTGAGAAGAGTTTCCAAGAACCGAAGAAAATGTTAACTACAGCTCTAGTATTGGCCATTCCTGAAGGAAGCGACAAATTTGTAATTTAAAATGACGCTTCTAAGATGGGCCTTGGTGCTGTTCTGATGCAGAATGACAGAGTCATCGCTTATGCATCGAGACAACTAAAGGATTATGAGAACAACTATCCTACTCATAACCTTGAGTTAGCAGCTATCATTTTTGCACTTAAGATATGGAGACATTACTTGTATGGAGTCCAATGCAAGATCTTCATTGATCATCAAAGTTTAAAGTACTTCTTCACTCAGAAGGACCTGAACATGAAACAACAAAAATGGTTAGAACTGGTGAAGGATTATGATTATGAAATCCTTTTTTATCTAGGCAAGGCTAATCGAGTGGCTGATGCTCTAAGTAGAAAGACTGTTGCCATGTTGATGTCATTACAAGCAATGTCTCAGCCTTTAAGGAAAGAAATTATGGACTTCGGTTTGGAACTCATAACAGCCAGCTTTCAGCACTCACTCTTGCTCCAATGCTGCTTGATGAGATTCGGAAGCAAGATGAAGATGTAAGCCTTGCAAGGATTAAGTAGGAAATAAAAGAAGAAAAATGTGAAGAGTTTTGAATTATGGATGATGGAACTCTATATCTCAAGGACCACTTATGTGTTCCCAACGTTGATGGCTTAAGGGAAAGAATCTTAGCGAAAATTCACAACATTCCTTACTCAATTCATCTAGGTACAACAAAGATGTACAACGATCTAAGGGATAACTTCTAGTGGTTTGGAATGAAACGTGATGTTGCCATGTATGTGAAGAAATGCTTGATATGCTAGGAAGTTAAAGCTAAACACCAGAAACCTGGCAGTGATTTACAGTTAATTCAGATACCAGAATGGAAATGGAAGGATATTGTAATGGATTTCATTACTGGTTTTCCCAGGGCTATGAATGGTTATGATGCTATTTGGGTTGTTGTCAACCAACTGACAAATACGGTGCATTTCATTCCCATCAAGATCACTTACTTTATAGAGCGATTAGCAGAACTCTATGTCCAGAAAATTATGCGACCTCATGGAATCCCTAAGTCTATCATTTTTTATCGTGATGACAGGTTCACGTCCAAGTTCTGGAAAAGTGTACAAATTGCAATGGGAACAAAGTTGCAATTCAGTATAGCTTTTCATCCTTAAACAGACGACTAAACAAAAAGGACGAACATGATCTTAGAGGATATGCTTTAGGCCTGTACTCTTGACTTCAAGACCAACTGGTGTAAAGTGTTACCATTAGCAAAATTTGCTTACAATAATAGCTACCAGGCGACGATTGGGATGGCACCTTATGAGGCCCCGTATGGGTGGAAATGCAAGTTGCCTATATGTTAGCATGAAGCTGGTGAGAAGAAGTTGATGGAAAGCATTGACGATGAAAAGACCGATTTTGTTAATGAGAGCTCCGAGATGATTAAGTTGATATAAAAAAAAATAAAGACCACTCAAAGCCTTTAGAAGAGTTATGCTGATAAAAAAAAAGGCCCTTAGAATTCGCTATAGGCGATTCGGTGTTCTTAAAAATTGCACCCATGAAAGGAGTTATGAGGTTCGGAAGGAAAGATAAGTTGAGCCAGAGATTTATCAGACCTTATGAAATTGTAAAGCGGATAGGCAAAATAGCTTATCAGTTAAGATTGCCATCGAAAATGTCATCCATTCATGATGTGTTCCATGTTTCGATGCTTAAGAAATATGTCCCACATCCTACGCACGTGATTAAGCAGCAGGTGATCAAATACGACAAGACCTCAGTTATGAAGAAAAGTTAGTGGAGATTTTAGATCAGAAGACTAAGACCTTGAGGAATAAAGAAATTCTATTGGTCAAGGTTTTATGGCGAAATCACCAAGTGGAAGAAGCTACATGGAAACATGAAGATGAAATGAGAGCCATGCATCCACAATTGTTTTAAGTTTTGAGGACGAAACTCTTATAAGGTGGAGAGAATTGTAACACCCATCAAATTTTTATGTAACAAATTATGTTAAATGATTAACGACGTTAAGTATTTTATTATGAAATAATGTCACTAATTATGTTATTTTAGGTATGATGATAGGTGACGGTCATGTGGGATTGATGTGCCCAAGTTGTTCATGTCATTTATGATGTACACAAGGTAGATATTGAATGATTGTTTGTGTGTAGTGTTGTATGTGGCACTATGGCAGGCCAAAGTTTCAAATTCGGCCGACCAAATTATTCCTTCTAGGTGGCATGACGATGGGATTCATCGGCAGGCCAAATCCCACAACTTCAGTAGGTCGAAGTAAGCCATCGGTAAGCCAAAGGAAGCTAACAAGTAATCAGCAGGTAATCACCAAAAATTGTGGCATTGATGATTGGATGTAATTGGATGATTAATTCTGATTGATTAGCATATTTTAGTCTTTTTCCTTATTTTAGGTAATATAATGGTTGACTTTTAGGTTGATTGGATTATTTGATGAGGGTTTCCTCTTTTGAAATTATGAAATATGGTAAGTAAGAACAAATTTGTTGATTTCCCCAATCCTCTCCATTCCCCACATGAATTTGCCCCAATTCTAGTCAGAAAATTTATGATAATTATGGAGAAGATGAGTTTTTTTTTTTTTTACGTTATTTTCATTTTCACGTAAATTATCTCTCTCTATCACTCTCTTTTTCTCTCTCTAAAAATTCTCTCAAAAACACTCTCTCTTTCTCCATCTTTTCTCCCCCTTTCTCTTCCTTATTTTCTTGCAAATATTTGAATGAAACATCAAGTTTCTTTTGGGTGAATTCAAAGGAAATTTGAGAAGAATTGTTTTGAGGTATGACTTTGTTCTCGGTTTATTTCTGAAATGTATTTTTCTCCTTTAATTTGATTATTGTATTTTTGTCTAGGAATTTCCATTTGCTCTGAAAGTTTAATATGTTATTTATGTACATGTTATGTGTTATCCTTCAAAATTTCACGCCATTTGGAGTTTCCTATGATGAGATATTAAATTTTTATTCTCTGCCATTCATAATGAATCATTACTGATTGGTTATGTTGCATAAAAATGTAGTTTTTGTTCATAGGCCAAATGAATGTCATTTTATACAAAATTTGGCAGATATATTCACGTATATATTAAGTGTTGAACTAGAAAGTCTCACAGTGAAACGATGAATATTCTATGTGTTAGTGAATTTTCATTAAGACTAGGTTTTGAGACTGTTTTATCAGAGAATTGTTGGACTTTTGTTGTGTGATGTTTTTGTATAATTGAATGAATTTATTTGACAATGACTTTTTGTGATCCTATATTTATATGTTAATAAGATGTAATAAGAATTTTAGGGTCTAAATAAATTTATCTTAATTACTTGAGAATGATGATCTTATGTAACTCACTGCCTGATTTGTTTGAAGTCATTTTTGTCTTTGGATTATAATACATGTTTTGGATTGTATTGAATTTATTTAAAGGTAATTTTTGGATATGATGTAGTTTTAGGTGTCTATTATATGTAATATTTTTAATGAATTATTTTATGGTATACATAATTTAATTCCTAGACTTTAGTTAAGGTTGTTCACTGCCCAACTATTGTTGGTAGATTTTATACTATGAAATGTTTGACTTGTTTTGGTTATCAAATGAAAATTTTTATGACCAACGAAAAATCATGATATTATGTTTATATGTTAGCTTTGTCCTTCTAGAGTCTCATGCTCTCATTGTGTGTGAATTGTGAGTTATTAAATTATGAATACTTAAGGGTCAGGCAGGTATTAGTATTGCAGTTTTTGCATGAATATTTATAAGTTAGAAAAGTGTATGTATGTTCTTGCATTTCTTGAGATGAAAGAACGAATGATGTCCTATGCTATTAGATGAATTCATGAAAGTGAAAAAAAATTAATTTTTATTTTTATAAGAATGAATGACATGAACATTTCTTCCTATATTGATTCTATCACGGTTTTATTTAATGTATTAATATGAAAGTTTATTGTACAAAAGTTATGCATGCTTTGATGATAACGTCTTCAAAGGTATAAAAGTATAGACATATGTATGTATATATATATATCACCTAAATAAGTGTTGCATACCCATGTTTATGTTATGTGTATGTTATGATGTCATGTTTGGTATGGGATTAGCTATCCCTCTCTTCTCATGACGGCGCGCTTATGATGATGATAATGGTGCAACACTTGGGCCCTTAAAGATAAAATGAACACAGTTTTAATATGGTTAATGTTAACGAAAGATATGTTCTATATGAAACTGTGCCTAGTACACTATTATGATGATGATTATGGAAATGATGTTTCATAAAGAAGTTTATAAATTGTTTTATGATGTGAGGTATGAAATGTACTTACTAAACTTTTGCTTACTCAGTTTTACGTCATGTTGCAGATAAGAGTAAGAAAATTATGGAATAGGAAGAGGACAAAGACCGGCGTGTGAGCAAACAATGATGAATTGAAAACAGAAGACGCTAAGAAGAATTTTTAAATTTTTTAAACTATGATTTTATTGCTTTGTATGTTTATTTTTTGGCACTTTGAGATGTTTGAGACTTGTTTTAATTTACTTTCGTTTTAGATGGAAGGTCAGCCTACCAATCATTATTGGTCAATCTGTCGATGTCGGTATCTACTCATCAATTACCCTCAATCGGCCTACTGATCTTAGCGATTTTAAAACCCTATTTTATAGAGCCTCAGCCGTCCTTCCAATGGTTGAAGTTTGGACTGTCAATCAAGTTTTGCCTGCCAAAGTTTGGCCTACCAAATTGTGTAAGCAGCATTTGAATGTAGTATTACTTTTATTTAAATTATGATTTTATTATTTGGTGTGATAAATTATTATAATTAAAAAAAATTATGCATGGATCCTGGGGTATGTTTCCAAATTATGTTTTATTTCAAATAGTTTATCATAAATAATGGTAAAAAGAATGAATGCGACGACATCTATGACATTTGTAAGGGGGCGTTACTTCATGCTTCTAAAACTCATAGATTAATTAGAAAAAGTTTAGAACCATCTTTAGTCTTTGTTGCGTTTTCACAATCACCTAAAATGGCTGATGATGAAAGTGTTCATAATGAAAACTTTGTTAATCAACAACTCATCAATCATGTTCGTTAAATGCAAAATTATTTGCAACTGCCTCAGAATCCACTCCATTATGTCTAGTTTTTCCTCCCAATGCCCTTAACTTTAGGTTTAAACTAGGAATGATCAATTTGTTTCCAAAATTTTGTGGTTTAGAATATGAAAATCTTTACTTTCACCTTAGAGAGTTTGAAAAATGTTTATGTTACCTTCATTGACTAAAATGTTTCAAATGAAATTTTTACACTTAAGCTTTTCCCTTTTTCTTTAAAATATAAGGCTAAAACTTGGCTTACCTCTTTAAAACCTAGGACAATTAATACAGGTAAAAAATAAAAACTTAGTTTTTGAAGAAATTCTTTCCAACTCATGAAATCAATTCTTTGAAAAATCAAATTCAAAATTTTTCCCATAGTGCAAAGAAAGTTTATTTTCAGTGTTGGAAACATTTTAAGGATTTGTTGAACTCTTACCCACATCATGGTTTTGAAAAATGGCATTACATTAGTTTCTGTTATAAAGGTTTAACTTCTAAAACCCGCCTATTCATTTAAACAATGTGTAATAGAGTATTCCTTGATAAAGAACCTTATGAAACGTTAGATTTTTTAGATAACTTCATTGAAAACTCTCAATATTGGCAACATGTAAATTATAAATGCTCAATTAGGTCTAATCTTGCTAGTGCTCAAAGCGGTGTTCATCAACATACTCAAGAGAATGATCCAAGTGCTAGGGTTGCCTGTTTGTCGAGAAAGATTGAAGCAATAGAATGTAGGAATGTTTAGGAACCTACGATTGTATAGGCTTTGCCAAACTCTAGGTCACTCAACTTATGACTGTCTAGTTTTTGAGGAAGAGTTTCATGAATAGGTAAATTATACAAATCAAGTGGTTCAACTTAGGAAACCTTTTCCAACTCCACATTCAGACATATATAATCCACAATGGAGAAATCATCTTAATTTAAGTTAGAGGAATGATCAACCACAACAACCACCACATCCACTCAAAATTTTAAAATCATCTACTATTTTCATAACAATCTCAAATTTCATAATATCCACAATTTTAGAAGCCTGCACAAAATTTTCCATGTCTTGAACCTTTTAATTCACGAGTTAAAACTCTTGAGGATGTTTTAAAAAATTCATTTAGAAATAGGAACTCATTAACACTCGCACTTTACAAGACATTTATGAGATCAAAGAATCTATTTCCAAGGTCACTTCTTCACTTAGTATTAAGGAAAAAGGAAAATTCCCTATTCAATCTGTACGTTATCTTTCTGCTAGTGAAATTGCCTCTTTAATTTCCTCATCGCAACAAGAAGCTATAAATTTTGTTTCAACTCTTAGAAGTGGTAAAACTCTTGATAAAACTATTAATTCAACTTTGAAAAATGATGATAAAGTTAATGCTAATGAGGGAAGTTCTAAGAAGGAAAATGTTGTTTCTAAGAGAAATTTGTTTAGAAAGTTCCTTTTCCACAAGCTCTGCTTTCAAAAAAAAAAAAAAGTTTGATAAGAATGCTAAAATTTTTGAACTTTTTAAACAAGTAAAGATTAATATTTCACTTTTAGAAGCAATCAAACAAGTTACATATTATGCTAAAGTTTTGAAGGTTTGTAGTACAATTAAAAGGAAACATAATGTGACTAAAACTACATTTTTAGCTACGAATGTTAGTTCCATAATTTAACATGATTCACCATTGAAGTACAAAGATCCAAGCTATCCCACAATTTCTTATATAATAGGAAACACTCAAATTAATGATGCATTGTTAGATCTTGGTGCTAGTATTAACTTTTGCCTTATTTTGTCTGTTAGCGATTAGGTTTAGGTGAACTTAAGCTAACTTTTATTACACTTTAGTTAACAAATCATTTTGTGAAAATTCAAAGAGGAATAGTTGAGGATGTATTAGTTCAAATTGATAAATTTTACTTCCAGTAGACTTTATTGTTCTAGATATACAACTTGTTTCCACTTCAAATTTTTAAGTCCATGTTATTTCAGGTCATCTATTTCTTGCAACTTTAAATGCCTTGATTAATTATAGAAATGATATCTTGAAATTGTCTTTTGGAAACATGACTTTAGAGTTCAATGTTTTCTACATGTACAACTTGCAAGTAAATAGTGGGAAGTCAACTTTATTGAAGGAAGTACCTCTGTTGGATTGCCTGATCCTTTAACAGGTTTGGTCAACTCTTTTGATATGAATGATCTATCAAAAGTTGAAACTTGTTCCAAGACTACTTCAATTGATGAAACACATAAAGTTGATAATTCCATGGTAATAAAAAGTAACATTGAAAAAGCTGATTTAGGAAAGGAAATTCCTGATCTAGGAAAGGAAGATGTTGTTAAAAATGAACCTATTGAAAATAAGAGTTTGATCTTGCAAAAGAACTTGAAAAGCTAGCAGTAACTTAGGCTTTTGGGAAGTCTTTTCTCTAAGTGAATCTTGACCCAGTAATGTTCCATCATCAGTGATTGATCGTGTAGGTTTTGATAAGGAGGTCGTGAATGATTTTGATAAGCAGTATTAAGAAGCATTAAATGATGAGAGTTTTTGGGGACTTCCTTTTTCTTACAAACCAACTTCAAATGATGGTTTAACTCCCTCTGTTGACTTTAGTTACAAAGATTTACGCTTAAATGAAGAATCTATAAATTTTACAAGGTATTTTAATTTTAGTTCTTGTTTTTGTTTTTTGTTTTTGTGTGTGTTTTTTTTTATTTTTAATTTTGTGTGCTATTTTTCCTAAAATTCAGAGAAATAATTTTGGAAAAATTTGTTAAAGTGGTTGAGGTTATGGAGGATATAATCAAGTTTGATTAGTTAGTATTTTTGCATTAGCAACCTTTAGCTACGTAATTTAATAAAATGGTTAAAAATGAAATTTTCCAAGTTTTAGACTTTTATAAATTTTTAATTTTAATAAAAAACGCAACAATTCAAATTTTAAAGCACATAAAAATTCAAAACTTCAAAAACACAAAAATATTTTAACTTAGTTTGTTAATAAATATTTTAAGTTAGTATTTAGTATTGTGTAGTAATCCATTGAATTACTTTTATTTAGCCCACCACTGTTTAGAATAGTGTTACACGCTTTTGCACAATTTTCACAATGTCTAAATAGTAACCTAACCTTTGTCTATATAACCTGTCACTATGTATGCAAGCTCAAAACTCTTTGCTCTTTCTTTCTCTAGATTTTCCATTCTCTCTCTAATTCTTGAATTCTAGCTGCATTTTCCTTAGAATTCCCAGAAATTTTTAGAAATCCTTCAAAGTTCTTTGATTTTTCAAACATTTTTTCTAGAATTTTTTCCATCACTTCCCTTTTACTCCCACAAAATCTTCTCTTAAACACTCTTAGATCTTCTAAAAGCTTTTAGTTCTCTCCAAAATCTCCTAGTTTCTCAATTCATTTTCAAGAATCTCATCTTTGTCTCTTTTTCATCATAGATCCTAAGTATGAGCATCTTTTGAAATATTTTCCTTCCTTTTCTTGAAAAAAATTAGAAAGAAGTACAAAACTAGAATCACTTGCCTTTGGGTACTTTTTCGTCTTAAACTTCCAACAAATATTTAATGTATATAGAAGATTCTATTTGTCCTAGTGATGTAAATAATATAGGTCTACTTGAGATGGGTATGAGTATGTATGCTAGAAAAAGAAGAGCCCGAGCCACAGCTTTAAAGTGTCCTAAGTGTTCCCGTAAAAATTGTGAATGTCAGTGTAAATCAAAAGGCTTTATGTCTACAAATAGTAAGGATAAAATACTATTCTTTAAGGATAGCCTTTCTAAAGAAAATTTGGATGATCTTCATGATTCTCTTCTAGACCATCCTAGTGGGTATGTTTAAGAAGCGATCTATAAACTCTGGCCTAATTTCATGCTGAGAAAGAACGACTTGGGAACCTGACGTTAAAAGATCCCACAGTTTAGTTTGTGAAGAAGTTAGATAGGAAACAGATTCTAGATCTCTCTAGTTTGAAACATGATCTGTAAAGTCTTTCTTTGTTTTTGTGTGTTTTTTCTTTTTAAAAAATTGAAAAATTAGTCGAGAAATGTTCTTAGTTTTACTAAAAAAAATCATCAGAACAAAAGAGTCACGAAATTTCTAGAGATGTGTATTAATGAACATAAGTTTTCTTTAATTCAATCATGAATAAAATTTCATCAACAAAAGGATTTTTATTTTTGTGTGATTTTTATAGTTGATGTTTAATAATTGTAGTTGTATTTTTTATCTTTTAATAATAATATTTTGACTTTTTTGTTGGATGCATTACTTTTTTTCGATAGATATTTTGTGTATCGTGTAAGATAAGTTTTGTCTCGATTTTTAAAATTCGTTCTCATTTTGTCAAAATTTTAACATTAGTGTCTTATTTGTCCAAAGTTAAATAGTTTTGTTGGGTAAAAATATTCAAAAGTTCTACAGCTGTGTCACATCTATCCATTTATCCATACCTGTCCTCATAGCTATCCCTACCTAATTTTACCTAACGTTGTACTTAGATATGTATAAAATCCTTCGTAGTTTGAGGTTTTACTCGAAATGGTATAAAAATAGAGTTGGTCTTAAAAACAAAACATAAAAAAAGAGTCTTTATCTTCGAAACCATTATCGTATCTTCATCCAAATCATCTCAAAGCTTCACAAATGTTTATGTGTTTTGTAGTTCTAGTTCAGGAAAAGGTGTTGACTAGAAGCTGCATTTCATTTAGGTTATATCTTCACTAAGAAATGATGAATCTTGTATATAGAAGGAGTAATTTTGGGTTTAATTGGTACTGCAGTCGTAGGAGTTCGTTCTGGAGGTATTGGAACCTTGGATATTATTCTACGTATCTTTGCTCAATATCATTTATGTGGTCCCATAATTGGTATTGAAAAAATAGTTACAAGCATCCCGAGTGAATAAGAGATATGGATTGTGCCTTTGATACTTTTGTTGCTTTACCTGGAGGTCTAGGAACTCTAAAGGAACTTTTTGATATTACTAGCTAGAAATTATTAAGACTATACTCTAAACCCATCGGTCTATTAAATATAAATGGTTACTTTGATGGTTTGTTTAGTTTTCTAGATAATGCTATGGCTCAAAGGTTTCTTGAAGAGTTATGAAAGAAGACTTTTGTCTTTACACCAACTGTGGAATAATTACTCGAGAAGATGTAGATTGTTACTCTTAAGACAGACACTACAACTTTAAAGCTGGATTGGAGGAAGAAAGAAAGTAGAAAACGTACTTGAGATTTGGATTTTTTTTTAAACCCTATCTTCTTTAGTTTTACCTATAACATGTTCATTTATATTTATGTTTATGTTTATTTTTAATAACCATTCTTGTATATATATGTTATTGCTCTTTTTAATTAATCTTATTAAACATTGGGGATAATATTCAATTTACGCTAGGGAAAAGGGTTGTGTAAAAAAGTTCTTAAATTTTGTTAAAATTTTTCGATTTAAAGTTCTCAAATTTTGTTAAAATTTTTTGATATTGTGTCTGTATGGGACTAGTTTTAAAAACCAAAGTGAGAAAAAGCAAAAAATTAAAAAACTTAAAAAATAAAATAAATAGTGTTCTGTTTGTAAATGGCTGAGTGAAGAATTTATCTTCAAACATGTCTTGATGTGGTCCGAAAATGTAATCTTGTGTGTTTTTATATTCTTATTTTCACATCTTTTTTTTTGTAGCATGCATGTTTGAAGGTGGCCGAGGTAAGGAATACTTAATATTCTTAAAACACATCTTTGCCTTATTAGAAATAGCTGATTGAAAGAATGACTAGCATTCTTGAAATGTATTTTTGCATGCTTGTAAAAATTGTGTGTTCATATTGCATCTGATTGTTTTCTTTAAAAACTAAAAAGACTAAAAAAAATTAAAAAAATTGAAAAACCTAAAAAATATTTTGTAATGTATGTTATTTTTTTTGGTGATTTGTGTCATATCCAATGATGATATCAAATTTTATATCATTTTCTTGACTTATAGTAAAATTCAGATATTCTTTAAGTTTATGTTAGTTTCTTTAGTCTTCCTCGTGTTTAGGTTGTGATTTTTCCCAAAATTTGTAACACTTAATCTTGAACTATGATTTGTTAATATAATCTGGTATTTTTTTTTTATAAAATCTTATAACTTGTTTAAATCCCTCTTGAAACAAAATCCTAGATAACACCAATTTATAAATATGATTTAGGCCATCTTTGGATCTTTTAAGCCTTTTAAACTAATATGTTTACCATTATCGCTAGCCACTTTGTTGAGCTTAATATCTCTATTTTTCTTTGTCACCCATATACTTAACTTAATCCTTTCTTTACCTTTCACTCATAAGGCATCTAATCTTTCAAATGTAATTTGGTTGGGTTAGGTTAAGGAATTCTATTAAGTTTGCAATTTTAGTAATTTTGTTCTAAATTTTTAGTATTTTGTATCTCTGTTAAAAAAGTAAAGTACAAAAAAAAAGAGTTAAAAATATAGAGAAAATATAAATTTATAAATATAAATAAAAAAGTTGGAAAAAGAAAAAAAAGGTTAAAAAAGAAGAAAAAATGTTGAATAAAAAGTGTATGCCAATGAAAATTTCATTTCAAGTTCGGGATTGTAATTTGGGAATTAGATTGCACATTTTAGGGGTTTGGGAATTTTGAAAGTGTTTTATAGGTAAACATTGCCTCAAATTTATCTTTTATCTTACCTTTTACCCTAGCATTAATTACAAGCCAAATAAAGTCTTAATGATCTTTAACAAAGTGTTATACTACATTAGTGGAGAGACGAATGAAAAAAAAAAAACTTATAAGAATTTATTAAAATAAATTAGTTTATATTAATGTTAATTTGTCTGGTTAGATATTTGACATACTCTTGAAATGAACCGTAAACTTAAGTAATATTTGTATTTTTACTTTGAGGTAGGCCATGAGGAAAATCAACGAGGAGTCACTAGCTTTCGAAAATCAAATTTTTCGTCTGTTTTTAAGTTTTATTGCTTTAATTACTTGGATTAGCAATAAGCTACTTAGGGGTATGATGAGACTTAAAAAATATACATTTTTTAAAGCTAAAATCAATCATTTTACACTAATATTTCATTTAAACTCCTTAATTAATAACAATTCTATGATAAACTTTATTTTACTATCTTAGTATAAAAATATGTTTTTATGTTTGTTAATATTTTCGATAATTTTTAGAATTATTTTCGTATGTAAAATATTAGTTTAGTTTGAAATTAATTAAAACCATAAAAATAATTAGTGATAATTTAATTTTGAGTCTTCATAAGTTTTATAGTGTGTTTTAAGTTTGTAAATATATCTTATAATATTTTTAATAATTTTTAAAAATATTTACAAGTCTTAAAATTCATATTTTTGTCAAACTAAAAGAGACTGAAATTTTAAAAATTTGTAATAATTTTTGTGTTTTAATGTAAAATGAATGTTTTTAATATTATTATAAATATTGTGTTTGTAAAATAGTTAATTTTGTTTCAATTTGCTATCGTTAGTTTTGAAATCTAGTAGAAAAAAAGAGCAAAACAGCACCAAAATGAGTAAAATCGAGCAACAAATGCCTTAAAAATGCTTAAAATTTGAATTCTAAGAAAAAGGTGACACATGGTAGCTCTGTAGCCCTTGGATCACGCTGCTAAATTTAGTCATTGGATGGAAACCATGCGTCACATAGCCGCCTTGTAAGAGCTGCTAGTGGGTCCCATGCGTGTTGGCAAATCTCAAGGCGTGTCATATCTGCTACAGGCAACTCCACATCTTGGGTCTTCCAAGCCATCAGATGTAATTACTAGACTTAATCAGCGGTCTGTGTTTGTAGTCCCACCTGGCCCACTGGTCTCACTTAATTCTGCTTTACCTGTCCGTTGGATCGTGCGATGAACGGTTAAGATTAAGTTGTATGCTGTACTACCGACGCCACAAAGTAGCTGATTCAGAACTTAGATTCGCACAAGAATAAAGGGAATCTCACATGGAAAATTGAAGGAAAAAGTGTGTAAAAAATTACAACCTGCTCTGAAAAAAGTAAAGAATTAAACAGTAAATTAAATTATAAAAAATGTTGAATAGTTGCAATTTCTTGCCTATAAAACAAGGGGGGATTTGCCAAGAGATCATCCTCACCTTAGTGTCAAAAATCTCTATTCAGATTTTCTTTAGAGTTTTTAGTTTTTAGTTTTTAGTCTAAGGTTTTGTAAAATATTTCTCAGATTATGCTGTAAAAATTATACTCAATAATATTTCTAGTATTTTATTTTAAATATGTATTTTTAATTTTCCTTTTTAGTTGAGGTGAGAGAGGGAAACTTTGGCAAAATCACTTTAAATATTTCTAGATGTTTTTAGTTTTTTAAACAGTTATAATGCCAAAATATTTTCTAGAAAACTTAAATTTTAGAATTTTCTTAACTAAAATTTTGCCAAATTCTACTTTTGATATTTTCGAAGACATAGACTGACACTGGTAATGCCTGGAAGGACCTTGATTTTTCATAGCCATAAAATTAAAAAGACACATTTTATTTTAAATATGTCTTTTAAAATTTCCTTTTTAGTTGAGGTAAGAGGGGGAAACTTTGGCAAAATCACTTTCAATTTTTTTAAATGTTCTTAGTTTTCTAAATAGTTATAATGCTAAAATATTTTATAGAAAACTTAGGATTTAGAATTTTCTTAGCTAAAACTCTATCAAATTCTGGTTTTCATATTTTTGAAGACATAGATTGATACTGGTAATGTTTAGAAGGACCTTGATTTTTCGTAGACATAAAATAGCTTAGTAAATGCTTGACTTATTAATTTATTGTTAGTTTAGTTAAGTTAAGCTGAAATAGTGCTTGTTTATTAAGTTAAGTTTTTGCTACATTATAGACACAAAATAGCACAATAAATGTTTGGTAAAACTTGATTTATTATCGATATAGGATGTCATAATGTATTCTTAAATTAATTAATAAATAACATTTTTCTGAGTGGCAAGGCCTTACTTGTGGTCTTCGACACCGCAGAGTCTCTCAATTGAAACTCAATTCAAGTCGGCTTAGGGGCTATCTATCTCCTCATATTGTAAACTTGAGCTTTATGAGAGGATTATACCTTCAAAATAATAGCTTGAGTCATGAAATCCTAGAAGAAATTGGCCGCTTACTTCGGCTTCAACGGTTATTCCTCCATAACAATTCCTTCAATGGCAAGATTCCAATCAACATTTCACATTGCTCCAGCCTCAAATATCTTGCTCTATGTAACAACAATCTTACTAGAGAAATTCCTATAGGTATTGATTCATTATCCAATCTTAGGCTACTTGTTTTTCACTCAAGTAATTTAGAAGGTGAAATTCCGAGTTCCATCGGAAATCTAACTAATTCTCTTCAGCTTTTCTCTGCTGGATCCAACAATTTGCATGGAAGTATTCCATACACGTGAGGTCAGTTGAAAATATTAGGCGAACTTTGGCTCTGTGGAAACAATTTGATTGGTACAATCCCTCCCTCAATACACAATCTCTCGTCTCTTCGGATTATTTTCGATTCTCTCAAACCGACTTCAAGGAAATCTTCCTCGTAACTTGGGTCACTTAACACTCCTAAACCTTGAAATCTTTTTTACTCACACGAACCAATATACTGGACCAGTTCCTCTTATTTCCAATGCCTCAAAACTAGTCGATTTTGAAATCTCGTATAATCGCCACACCGGAAGAGTTCCTGATTTTTCAAACTTGCCCAACTTGAAAAATCTAGAGGTCGGTGAGAATAACCTTGGATACGGCAGTGACGATGACCTGAATTTTCTTCTTTCTGTAGTCAGCTACACAAATTTAGAAGTGTTAGGAATTAATGACAATAATATTGGAGGAATACTCCCTAAACAAATAAGCAACTTATCAACAAATATTTGGTATATGACCTTTGGAAGGAATCGTATTAGAGGAAGCATTCCACTTGGAATTTGAAATCTTGTCAACTTGGAGGTCCTAGGTTTTGAAAAAAATCTCTTGGGTGGTCCTATACCAAGCTCAATAGGAAAACTACAGAAGTTATATGAACTTTCTTTAGACAGAAATAAGCTCTCAGGAACCATTCCCTCTTCTTTAGGAAATTTGACATCACTAAACGTTTTATTTCTCACATCAAACAACATACAAGGAAGGTTACCGCCAAGTATCGGAGGATGTGGAAGTTTGAGGATATTGTATATTTCACATAACAATCTTAGTGATCCAATTCCATAAGCAGTGTTTGCTTTGCTATCTTCTTTCTGAGGACAAGTTGTATGGTGAAATTCCAAAAACTCTTGGTAGCTGTGAAAGCTTGGAGTTCTTGAAAATTGAATTTATCATTTAATAATTTTGAAGGTGAGATACCTACCCAAGGAATCTTCACAAACACAAGCGGCCTTTCCATCATGGGAAATACAAGGCCTTGTGGAGGAATACCTCAACTACATTTACCCAAATGCCACTTCTGTTTGCAAAAGAAGACCAGACTATCTAGTAGGCAAAGGTCAATTATCTTAATTGTGTGTTGATTTGTTGCATCAATGCTTACTGCTCTGTTCTTAGAGCTTTTTGGTTGGACAAGGAAAGGAAAAGTCATGTTAAATTTGGGATCATCATTTAGGATTTCTTTCTTCAGAGTATCGTACAGAGATCTTTTCAAAGCAACATATGGCTTTTCTTTAGAGAATTTGATTGCTATTGGCAGTTTTGGGAATGTATACAAAGGGATACTAAATCACGAGAAAAAATTAGCTGTTGCTGTGAAAGCATTAAGCCTACAAACATCAAAATCACTAAGAGGATTCATGGCAGAGTGCAAAGTCTCGAAGAACATAAAGCATCGAAACCTTGTCAAACTTTTGACTACATGCTCAAGCATTGATGTTCAGGCAAATGATTTCAAGGCTCTAGTGTACGAGTTTATGATCAATGGGAGTCTAGATGAGTGGATGCATCCTAGTCATGGAGTGAATTTTGAACAGGCAAGGCATTTGAATCTTATCCAATGAATAAACATTGCTATTGATGTGGCCAATGCTTTGGATTACCTACACCATCACTGTCATGTGCCAATAGTTCACTCCAACATAAAGCCAAGTAACATTCTCCTAGATGGTGACATGACTGCTCATGTTGGAGATTTTGGATTAGCAAGGTTCTTCAGTGATCCTTCTCATCTATTTTCTTCATATGAAAGCAGCTCCATTGGAATAAGAGGTTCCATTGGCTGCATCGCCCCAGGTAAAATCGAAATTATTTCTCTTCTCAATTATGTCTAGTATTGTGCGGGATTGTAACTGATGATAATTTCTTTTGTCAACTTTTAATCAAATTGTTCTAGACCATCCATGGCAACTAGGGCAACTGAATTCATACTGCAGCTACTTATTGATTACTAATTACCATTACTGCAATTTGTTTTCCTTGATGAATAAAAGAATTTGGAAATTAGATTATAATAGTTCATCAAAGAACTACATAATTAGAATATTAATGAAGTCATACATTTCAAATACAAAAACAAGTGGTGGGCACGCGAACCATTGATACATAGATAAGAAACTTTACAAGATTTATTTACTAATAATATATTTATGGCTAACAGAGTACGTAATGGGTGGTGAACTATCAAGAGAGAGGGATGTATATGCCTATGGGATTCTTTTGCAAGAGATGTTCACGGGAAAGCGACCAACCGATGAAATGTTCAAAGATGATTTCAATCTCCACAACTTCGCCAAAATGTCATTGCCAGAAACAATTGCTCAAGTAGTGGATTCTGCTCTTCTGGTCGGAACCAATCAAGTGGAAGAAAGACTAGCAGCAAGCGAACATGGTGACATAGAGATTGATCATATTGAGGAAATTAACATTAACGATTTCCAAAGTGTGCAAAATTGTCATATGATGTTGAACACTAATCTTGGAAAAGCCTTGTATTCAGTCCTCAAGATAGGAATTGCTTGTTCCGAGAAAACCTCAACAGAAAAGATGAATATGGGAGATGTCATCAAGGAGCTACTACATGTCAAAACTGCTTATATGGGTGCTCAAATTCAGGAGGGTCGGAGGCCAAGAACTGGCTAAGTAGTGGGTAAGGTGTAGTACTGTTCTAATACTATGATTATTTCCATGCTGCATACTATTATTCTTTAGAAATAATCTGATTAATCTATCACATATCAGTTAAATGATGTAATGGGCCATGTTGATGATGCTAGGTGTTTATCTCTATTGTTCATTATAGCTTACTACTTCATAGCGCATGTTAGTGTTTAACTGGAATAAATAAGCAGATCATACTGTATGGTAAATGATCCCAAAAATTTGTGAATGGAGACAGTCATTGGTACTCACTAGCAGCTAGGATAAAATAATCCTCAAATTTTTGCAAGTAGCTATCCAATTCACCCTATTGAAGAGTTTTTAATTAAGAAAATTTTGAACATCTAAAAGATAAATTTATAAGAAAAATACAAGAGACTCTAATTTTAATTCCAACATGTAGTTGTCCTATTTTTATTGGTAAGTGTTTATAAGATTGTCATATTAATAAGTTGCATCTACCAACAAACTAATCACAACTTAGAAGTTGGTGCAAAAATTAATATAAGTGAATGTCCTTAGTATTATTCAATTTATAAGGCCTAGCTGTGATAATCATTGTTTAGAATTAGGAGAGTAATGAACAGAGCAAGGAAAAAACACAAAAAGCACGTGTTTTTTTTTTTTTGTTTTTTGTTTTTAATTTACTTTTATTAAAGCCTTTTTTACTCAATTTATAACTTTTCTTTTTTTTTTTTTTATTTCCAGGAACTAGATACAACCGTATGCTGGGGGTCCTCTGTTGAAGTCGTCACTGTCGCATAGGCTTCTTTGTTGTTGTTTAATTATGATCTTTGTAAACTGTTGTTCGTCTTGAATAATTTTGCGTAGCTATCATTTGATAGCGTATATGTCTTTTATGTTGTGCATTGCACTTTATGTTAGGTCGAGACTAGTTAAGTACTATGATCACCTTCCATTTTGGACAGATACTAGTTTTATTCCCTTGATTTGTAACTGCAAGAGAGTTTTCTTTCTAACATGGGTTGCTTCATAGATCCTTCTTCGTATTCGAGGTTCCGTTTGTTCCTAAATAAATATCATCTTTTTTTCTCTTTTACCTTTATTTACCATTGTTTTTCTTTTTCGTTCCCTTTTTAGCTTTTCTCATCCTTTTTCTTTGTTTTTTTTTTTCATCTTATTATTATCTTTTACTTTTCTTCCACTTGTTTGTCATTCCCTCCTTTTTCGTTTACATGGTCAATATTTAATTTTTGTTTCCTCTCACCCTTGTGCTTTCTTTCTAGCTTAACCAAGCTAATATCTTATATATTTTCATGTTCACTTCATTAAAATTTAATTCTACGGGTATCATCAAAATATTTTTCTTTTTAATTTATCCTCATTGCATATTCTACTTAAATATTTTCTTTGACATTTGTCCCTATTTAAATATTTTTTTTATGGAGAAGGAACAAAATAGCATATTTAGGTTAAAACTTAGTAAATAATGTCACAGAATTTCAAAATGTGTAGTAAATAGCACATCATGTGAAATAGAGAACCAAACCCTAAAATAACATTATCTCTTTCTCCTCTATATCTCTCACTCTCTACCCTCGTCAGCATCGTTGGAGGTCAAAAAATATAGTATTACTCTAGTAATACTAGATTATCGTGTAGATACAAAAATTTATTTCTGACTTCTCTTAACCACCAGAGGTCGGGAAACACAGTATTACTTTGGTAATATTATATTACTGTGTAATTATAAAAATTCATTGGCGACTTTACCAAACTAGACGGCTGTTGGAAAATATAAAATTACTTTGGTAAAATTTTGTGTTACCATATAAATACAGTACTATTCTAGTAATACTGTATTAACATGTAAATACAATAAAATTCACCTAGAACTTTGCTAGACTGCCGTCGGCCGAGAAATACAATATTACTCTAACAATACTATATTACCATACAAATACAAATTTTGGACCATGTAGCGACTAGGAAATACAGTATGGTAAAACTATATTACCATGTAAATACAAAAAAATTTACAAGTGACTTTGCCAGACAGTCAACGGTAGGAAAATATTACTATAGAAATATTGTATTACGATATAAATACTAAAATTTACTGATGACATCATCAGATCGTCAATGGCCGAGACATATAGAATTAATTTGACAATATTGTGTTACTATGTAAATTTAAAAATTCACAAAAATTCACCAACAACTTCATCAGACTACCGGCTACCGTAAAGTATAGTATTCTTTCCATGTAAATACAAAAAAAATCATCAATGGCATTGCCAGATAGTCAGTGACTAGAAAATACTGTAATTATTCTGGTAATACTCTATTACCATATAAACAAAAAAAATTCATCAACAATTTCACCAGATAACTGAAAAATATTATATTAATTTGATAATACTGTATTACTATGTAAATGAAAAAAATTCACGAGCGACTTTGCTAGACTGTAACGATCAAGAAATACAATATTACTATTGTAATACTGCATTATCAGGTAATGCATAAATTCATCAATATCGGCAAAGTCGCCGATGGTCAAGAATATTTTTTTCTTGGTTAATACAAAAAGCACACAACAAAAATAACTTTTTTATAACGAAATCACAATATCATCCATCCTTAAAAAAAAAGATCAAAATAATAAAAAAAATCTATTCTAGCAAATGTAAAAAAAAATTGCATAATCAGATCACAAAAATCAACGAAGTATAGAAATCATTTTCCTCATTTCTCACCATCTAAACTGTCACGCCCCGGAGTACGGGAGGTGAGGTGGTGGTTTAATTAAATTAATTAAGAAAAGATTTGGTTAAAAATAGGGTTTTAGAATGAAATTTATAAATAAAAAGGTGATGATTTTAAAATCGTTTGAATAGAGAAGTTAAAGAAATAAATGAAACACCATAATAATTAAACAAATAGAAATAACATTACAATAATCAAATATGGGGTGGAACGCGTATGAGTCCCACTAGCCCATATATTGTGCACACACATATAGTACTGACAATATTATGATACAACCACAGTCTAGAGTAAAAGAAAAGTTAAAGTCTTACATGGCTTGAATTGTAAATTAACCTACCAAATACTTCTACTGATCGTAAGTCCGGTCGGCGGACTCTTCTCCAAACCTATGCTGATATCCACCTAGGGTTAAGATTTTAAAACAAATAAAATGTGAGCGAAAGGCTCAGTAGGACTATATTTAAAAATTATTCAACTTTAAAAGAAATTGCATAAATCAAATAAACACATGAAAATGAACTGGTACAATCAACGAATAAATAATTAAATGTGAAATTGAATAAAATATAATCTTACCAAAATAATTCAAATAAATCAATCAAAAGGGTACCATTTTCCTTTCCTGGGCAAACCATCTGTAATTCACCACCGTAGTGGCCCAGCTGGGTTTCGGGACCTGCCCCCAAGGTTGTTCACTACACAACCCGATCTCTGATATGGCATCATGCCCTCAAATATATATACATATATATCTCTCTAATTCATGAAATCGTTTCTTTATCATACGTAATCATTTATATTCATTGTGAAGTTCACTATGAACATTTCTCAATCAATCGTTTGTAAAGATATTTAAACAAAATCATTTTCCAATCAGTCATCAAAAACATTTGATAAAAATCCATTTTTGGCTTAAATCATTTTGAAATAAGGCTACCAAAGAAAAGGGGTAGAAGTCCTACCTCAATACTCGTACCGGTGTCTCACATCGTAATCCCAGTCTGCTATACGTTAGCTCCACGGATCCACGCACAAATCCTAAATGCATAGTAACTTAGCTCATTAGCATCTAACCCGAGGTATCCTATGATACTAAATCATCTCATGGTGTCCTAGTGTGCCATTTAGGTTTATAAAATCATTGTACAAAGTTGAAATTTAAATCAGGGTTCAAAACAGTTTAAAACGGGTGAAAATCACAAAATTTCTCCTGGCTCAGTCGGCCTGCCGGTTCCCCTGGTTCGGCCTGCCAGACTACACAGTTC
>CAMOHE010037234.1:0-14651 GCA_946598075.1 Artocarpus hirsutus
TGGAGACTGCAGGTTATATTGTCATATTACCTTCTCCCACTCATTATTTTAAAAGATGTGTTTTATCTTATAAAACATCATATGTTTCATAACTCTAGTAAATAAAAACAATTTTTAATTACTAAGTTATATTATGTGTTAATAAAATCTCATTCTACTTATACTTAAATAAATTACCAGATTTTCTAAAAATCTAAATTTATTATGAATTGTTTAAGTTATCCAATCATTAAACAATTTAAAAAAAAAAATTAGATAACTTAGAACTAATATGAATTTTACAAAGTTTTAACTATTAAAACTAAATTCACATTATTCGGTTGATTAATAAATTAAAATTATAAAACCAAACCTATTAATTTAATCTCATTAAATTAATTCTAACACATGTTAACTCATTTTATAAACACCTTTATAAAGAAATAATACACATGTGTATGCATGTCATGTTACAATAACTATAAGTGGGCACTTTCCTAGATGACATGTTATAATGCATGAACATGTTATCATAATCATCTCATGAAAATAAAGCATGAAAATAAACAATGGATTTTTGACCGGGTCCTTTGGATAATTAAAATTACAACCCATAAAATATAAAAAAAAATAAAATAAAATAAATTACAATAGGTCTTCTTGTAAGTTATACATAATTCCCTGCTCCAATGTTGTAGTCTTCATCAACTAGTTTACTGTGCAACAATTGCTGGGTTACCTTTGATATTTGATAGGCCCAAAGTTCTTAACTGGGCCAAAAGATTCAATGAACTTCTTTTTCTTCGTCGCTCCACGTATAGCAAGTGAAGGAGAGGAGAAAAAAATAATAATAATAATGATAAATTACAAAAAGCCTATGCCCCTTTATGGGCTTACACAGATTTGATCTAATCAAACTGAAAATAAAATTATCAATCCAAAAGGACCATATAATTAACGACCAAAAATCCATTCAATAATCAACCATTCATCACATGAATGAAAATAACAAAGATGCAAAGTGCCCACAAACATGCATAAAAAAAATGATATTATCAAAATAAAATCATATTAAATTAAAATTATATATGCTATAACCCACTCTGATGCCATTTGTTTATACATATGAATGGTAAAAGATCGACAACTACTTGTACAATAGGGCTTATAAAAAATGGAAGGAAAATGATTCGAATATGAGAAATAAGAATCTTGCAAAAAAAAAAAAAAAAAGCAAAAAACAAAAAATTTATAAAAGAAAACTTGAAGAAAAATACCATATACTTTATTGTGAAAGTGTCTTTCACATTGAATTCTCCACTCCTTTGAAAAAGTAGGGAACAATTATTTTATAAGATGGAATTATTTTTTTAAGTGAGTTATACGATTACCTTGTCCTTAGAAGCAAATTTTCTAATGGATAATTTAACAATATAATAATTAGAATTATTAACACTAATATCCACTAAACTTTAAGAACTCTCTCACTTTGTCCCCTGAACTTTAAAAATCACTTTGTTTCATGTTTATTTTTTTATTTAACGTTTTTTTATCTACTCTCACTTAAAAGGGGTTTGTATGTACATTTCTTTTAGATATTGATAACTGATATTTTCTCATATTTAGTGCATAACTTATCTTCTTTAGTATTCAAATTTAGATATCAGTGAACAATATTGAGTAATTAAATGAGTTACGTATTAAAAATGAGAAAAATGTATGGGCAAATCCTTTCTAAATGAGAGTTTAACTAAAAAATAAAGGTGTCAAATAAGAGTGTAAACATAAAACAAAATTTAGAAGTGATAAAATCTCATTTTTGCCTTTACAGGTAACCCATGTGCGGATCATGTGGGATTAATTCCATCTATTTTTAACAAAAAATTAGAAATTCAAAAGATAAATTGAGGAGCTTTGAAAGTCATGCGCAAAACGGTGATTTTAAAAATTCAGAGGACAAAGTGAGGAGTTTTGAGAGTTCAATGAGTAAAATGATAAAGTTCAAGGGATAAAGTAATGAGACCTTAAAATTTAAGGACTATAGTGTTAATAACCCTAATAATTAATTAAAAAGGCTATGGAATGAACTAAGGGTGGCAATACATCCATACCCTTATTATTTTAATTGAAAATTTAGCTTAATTTATGTGTCTGAAAAAAAATAAATAAATTTCTTTCTCCTTATAAACCATCATATTTTCATGAAGTTTCATTGCATATTGATTATGTGTAAATAACGTTATTGGATATTCTTATCTTTCATGTTTTGCATGTTGTCATGCTCACATTTTTTTCTCCTTTCCTTTATGAACAATGAGAGAATATCCTGCTTAGGATATTTGGTTCCTTTTTGTGTAAAAAGAGGTATTGGATTTGATTGAAATGTTCACAACCTTGCAACTACTAATCTACCCTTAGGGCCTCTTTGATATATGGGATTGAGACTAGGATTAGGATTACTTATTGTAGTGTCATGTTTGGTGGCAACCTTGGATTGAATAATTTATCCAACAACTCCAAAATAGTCCTAACAATGTGGAACTAATAATCCCACCAAAACACATGGGATTCCTACTTCCAAGAACTTGGATTGTAATATTTCTACAATTTCACAATCCACCTCACTGAAGCACATGTTTGAGAAAGCTGCTAGCCAACATTGGAACTTATTGTCCACCACAAGCACCCGTTGAAGCCCCCCACCATCACCAAAGTTTGCTAGAGCAGCCTACTTAACCAGTTTGCAACCCTTCTCATATTGGATCTCATCAAGCACAAGCTGAGAAGTGGGAGAGGAAGCAAAAGAGAATAGGTCTTTGACAATCATGGGAATAATTTCTTTGGATTCTCCAATGATGTTTTTGGCTATGGAAGTGGTGGTGCAAGACAAAGAGCTGTTTGTAAACTTCGAGAATTGAGGCCCTCTATGACCTTGAAAAGAACTCCATTGGAGCTCTTGGGCTCTCATGGTAAATGGGAAATGCTCACTAAAGAGTACTCCAGCCGACGAAGTGTCTCAGAGACAGTGTCTCGTCCGTCTAAGAGGTGAAATATTTGAGTGTTTTTGGATGAGAATAGTAGTGTGACAATGTAACAAGTGTGTGTATTATATATATAGGGAAAGTGTAGATTGAAAATTGGTTTATTGGCTCTTTCTATTGTAGCATGTATATAGCAAGATTTGGTCAACAAAAAGTGAACGTTTGCATTCATGTGAGAATCTCTGTGTATGTCATATGTGTAGTTTATTTTGTTTGTTGTTTTTCATTTTTTTTTCTTTTCAGTTTATATGTATTTTTTATTTATTTTTATTCTCATAATTCACTAATTAGTTAAATAAAATAATTTTTTTATTATATTTAGTTTAGTCCAATCCTATGTGTGCCAAACATGTGATAAGATTCAATATAATCTTATCTAATACAGTCCAATCCAATCCCCACTCTATAATCTAATCCAATTTTACGTGCCAAATGAGCCCTTGCAACTTATGTGAACAGATGGGAGATATTTTTAAATTTCTTCAATGCTAAGAGGTGAATAGGGAGGGAGAAGGAACAACATTGTCAAATGTTTTTAGAATTTGACGATAAAAATAACATAAGTGCTAATTACATATTGGAATCCTAAAAAGGATCAAGGTAGTGTGTTTTTCAAGAACTTAGCAATGATATAACATACTATAAACACAAAATCTACATAAATGTACACCAACATTATCATTTCCATGAATGTACGCTAAATAAATGTGTCCAACTTGTATTGAAACAAAAAAAAAAAAAAAAGTTATTAAAACTGATGGTCCCTAAATTTTAGGGCCTTTCTCATTTTGTCTCTAGAACTTTAAAAATCACTAATTTATCCCATGAACTTTCAAAACTCCTCACTTTGTCCCTTGAATTTTAAAAATCATCATTTTGCCCCTAAACTTTTAAAGCTCTTCACTTTGTCTTTTAAATTTTTGATTTTTCGTTTAGATAGACAAAATTAAGCCTATATGATTAGCACACTGGTCATCTATAAGGGTAAAAATAAGATTTTATTGTAATGCTCAAGGAAAATTCATTATTAAATCCAGTATTTAAGAAAACACTGTATGGTGTAAAATTACATTATATAAAGTTATGGGACCCACAAAGGGACAATTTAAGGATCAAGATTAAGCCACCATATCCCTTAATGTAGCCTGATCATTTTATGCCACAACTAACCTTAATTATGATTAAAATGGTAAGTCCCGAATTTGGAAAAAAAAAAAAAAAGGAACCTTTTACTTATAATCTAGGGCAACATGAAATCAAAGAAGCCATTTTTCCCTTTCCTTGCGTGGTAGCCCGCCTTCACCCTCTCTTAAAATTGTCTCAAAGCAAACTTTTCATAAGACATCATTTCTAGCAAGTTTTAAGACAAGACCAAGATTCAAGCTCAAGACTTTTCAAATTTTCAAGATAAAATCTGAACTTTTTCCAAGCTTTCTAGGGTTTTTCTTTGGGAATTGGAGGGAGATGTTTATCAAGGTTTTCTTTCCATGAATCATGCCTAGGAAGGTTGAAAATCAAGCTTGTTGAAAGGACACAAGTTCACCAAAATTTTTTGTGGTAAAAGTCTAGCCTCCTATTTTCTAAGTTTATGGTTGTTTTTCTTTGTTTGCTTTGATTTTTTTTTTTCAAGTATGGCATGTAATAATCTAAGTGGGCTTATGGAGTGTTTAAATAATTTTATTGTATGTTATGGTTAAAAACTAGGGGTTGTATACTTGGAATTTGATTTGGTTTACAAACTAAGAAATTTTTGCAAAGTTCAAGTGATTTTGAAGGAAAAGAAACTTTGACATGTTTAAACATAAATATTTGCTAGAGAAGACTTAGAATCTGCTTAAAACAGTGAGATGCACAATGTTTAAGAACAAATTTTTGTGAAAATAATAAAGGACTAAATTGTAAAGAGTTATACAAACTTAGTAATTTTGAAAAATAGCAGAAAACTCCACTGTACAGTGAGAATTTCAGAAAAGTTAAAATACAAAAGTTGTAGATCTCAATAAAATTACAAAAAATCATGAACGGTTTGTTAGAATTTGCAACGGTTTATGAAATATGAATTTTACAATTTTTATCACAAAATTTTAATAAAAGTAAAAGGACAAAAATGCTTTTAAATAAAAGGAATTTGGGTAAGAAACTTTGGAAGAATTTAATCCTTTTGAAAAATTAAGGCTAATGGTATAAAAAGGTCATTTTTGGTCCTGGGCGTAAAATCGTTGATATTTTCTAGATCCAGGATAAAATTGTAAAGTTTTGCTAAATTTGGTTTTTATTACAAAATAAGAGAACCAATACCTTGAATTTTTATCCTACTGCTAATAAAATCCATAGTGATCGGGTTTTTGAACCAAGCAATAACCCGACTTAGCAATTAACGTATACATTTTATTGGCATATAGATCAATAATAGTAAGTTAGATAACGATGATAAACTATCCATACAGGACACCTAGATGGTTAGCAGAGAAACTGAAAGTTGGTTAACACTGTAGCATACCCAGGTAAGTTCGAACCCCACCTATAGTATGGGATAGAGGGTTTTTGGGAACAGTATGCATATACAAATGTATTTATGTATTTAATACATTTAAAGAAATGTGTATGATGACAAAGAGAAAAGTGTCGTACTAGCTCCCGACTCAAGGAGAGTTCTAAGTTATGTTTTGGTCTCGGTGTTAAAATAACCCCATGTGTGCATATGGTATAAATACTCGGGCTCTAGTTAAGATTGAAATATGAAGAAAATAATGAATTTTCATAAACAAGCATAAATAGATCATACATATAAGTAGGTTATACATGTGGGCTATGTTTAGACTTACTGAGCATTAGCGCACCTAGTTATTTCATGCTGTAGGTAATTCAGCTAAAATGTCAAAGTAGATTCATTGATGAGCTAGTGACGGTGCATGAGCAAAGTGTAGACATGGGTATGGATACCGCTACTACAACGTTTTTACTTTATATGTATATTAAATAAATTTGGAACCTGTTGTAGAGTAAGCATTAAATATAAGTTATAATGTGGTAGAAGTAAGACAAAACTCTTTTTAGTAATGTTATGATAAGTATACATATATATGTAAAGGAGGTTTGTATATGCATGTGTGTTTTATTTGAAAAATATATATATTCCTAGATTTCCATAGCTACGTAAGTAAGTAAGTAAGAAAAGTGTTAAGATATAGCCCGAAAGATGATGGCTTGTAACATTTATCACTCTTAAGTTTTGTTTCACGTTTATTCTCTCACTTGATGCCTTTATTCTTTTACTTGACCTCATTTAGAAAGAGTTTGCCTACATATTTATTCTCATTTTTAATGTATAACTCATTTTACAAGTCATTGTTGTTTGTCAATATTTGAATTTAAATACTAAAGAAGATGAATTATGCATTAAAGATAAGGAGATATCGACGAACAACGTCAAGAAGAAATATGCATGCAGATCGTTCTTAAATGAGAGCAGATACACGAAAGTTTAATGATAGTGTAAATATGAAACAAAACTTAAGAGTGATAATCTCATTTTTTTCTCCTTACAGGTGACTTATGTGCAAATCATGTAGGCTTAATTTTGTCTATTTAAATGAAAAAAATGAAAAAGAGAGGCAAAATGATGAGCTTTGAAAGTTGAGGTAAAAATGGTGATTTTTAAAATTAAAGGGGCAAAGTGAGGAGTTTTAAAAGTTTAAGAGGTAAAGTAGAAATTTTTAAAGTTCAAAGGACAAAGTGAGAGAGACCGTCAAGTTTAGGGGCCATTAGTGTTAAATAACTTTTTAAAAAAATAGGCAAAAAAATTGTGTCCATGTGTCCACATTATTCAAATATCCATTTAAATAATTCATTATTCAAAATTCTAATTTCTTTGAATAAATAGTTTTATGAAATTAACTATTGAATCAAATCACCTAGAAATACCTATGTAGTTGGTGACTACAAGGATTATGGTCGTGTGCCTATTAGGCTGAACGGCCCAATTAGTGTGTCTTTTTGGATTATCGATAATAGCCAACTTTAGACCGATCTATATCTAAAGTATATGTGTAAGCATTTGGATGTGATGAATAGCATCAGGCTCCTATTAGCATTTGGAGTGACAAAAGTATTAGGCTTCCATAATAGATAAACTAATCCTTAATTGTTTATTTATTTAATTATGAACTTTTGTGTCACTCTACTATAGATCTAAAAATTCTTCTCATAATAATATACGATATTAGGACACTCCAAATAATCTTGAAAACCATCCTTAATGAAAAGCTTTCCTTGTTTCAAAAGATGTTTTACAAAGTTTTACGAAAGTGAATGCTTACTCAACAAATTTTAAGAAATGCTTTGGATGATCTTAAAGTCAAGTTTTGAATTATGTTTTAGTTTATTTTGCAACAAAAATCACAATAGTTTCAAGAAAATTTTGAGAAAAGAAAAAAATTTACTTGTACTTTTCTTGCTAGTAAGTAAGATTAAAGTTTAAGAAATAATACTTAAACAAGTTATATAACGACTCGAAAAGACGAGTCGTTACACTATTCTTCTTCCTTAATCCGTCGCCGGCCTCATCTCCATTGGTGTTAACCTGAGCATTGTCATCACCTTTAGCTCTGTTGCCTATATCTTCTTCATTCTTCACATGCTTATGAAGCTTTGCAAAGTTCTTCTCGTACCCATGTCTTGGTTGAAATTATTATTGTTATTGAATAACCAAAATAAAATAGAAAAGTAATTAAAGAAAATAGGAAAGAAAACACTCAAATAAATTAAAAGGCTAAAGCATTCGATTTCACTAAAAAAGCTAGTTTATTTCATTCTTTTTAGTAACATCTCCTATTAATCATATGTTAGAACAAGAAACCCTAAATTAATATTCTTTTTCGGGATGATATTAAAAATATCTCTAGCATGTAAATCCACTATTGTTCTATGTGAATTCCACCACCCTAAAGTTATTAGCATCTATGGCTTTTTCAAATATTCACGTAAGTCATACTACTATCTCTCGATGTTGCATATACCGTAAGTTAATTTTACAAAAAGCTATTCCTAAAAATCTCCTTCTATGGTTTCAATCTAGGTCTTCAAAACAATTAATTGGCGATAAAGTAATTAAGAGCATTAAGAATAGTAAAATCAACAACAATCATAAATAACAAAGTTTTAGAGAAAATAAATTCTTTAAAAGAAGAAATAAACTAAATTAAATAAAAATAGAATTGGTAATTTCATAGCCCTAAAAGAACAAATCAAGAGTGCAACAAAGATAAGAAAATTGAAAAGAAAAACCCACGCGGAGATGTCATAATTCTTTAAGCTTGACTCTTCAATTTTTAATCTCCTCTTCTTGATCTTCAGTTTTTCTTTTCTCTTTAATTCATTGAAAATAAAATTCTAAAACTAAAAAGAAAAATAAAAAACTAACAAGAATTGTCTACGTGCTTCTTCCTGGCTCTCTAGTTTAGAGGATGAGGCCTAATCCCCACACCAGGAAGCGGGGAAGATACATGGGCAATTTTTATTTTCATGGGAGAATAGCTTATTTAGGGCTCTGATCCTTCCGAACATGTGGCAGCGAGGCATTGGAAATTGGGTGAGTGTTCTGCAAGTGGCAAAACACCGCTGGATGAAGAGCGGATCCACGGGAGCTGCTGAGGCACGCATAACACGGGAACCTACTAGCTATTGGTGCACTGATAAAGCGGGGCCCACAGTTTCAGAAGCAGAATTTAGAGAGTGACAGACACTCGCGTTCTGGCTTCATGCAGAGCACAATCGGATGGCTGGAAGCAAGGAATCGTGATGCGCCTTTTTCTTGCGAGTGAGATTAGTTTTAGCCTTTTTTAATCCAAATTTTGAATTTTAAATTCTTTTTGCTCACATTTTATTTTCCAAATTACCATACTTGCCACCTTTCACCTATTTTATCCGCAAAATAGAAAAATAAATAATTAAAAATAAAATAAAATAACTGCAATTAAATTAACTAAACTACAAAAAAAAAATTAGTCTAAATAAACTCAAAAAATTAAATCAAAACAAAAAAAAATGAAATAAAACTAAATTAAAATGAAATAGGTTAAAAATCTTAAGAACAAGCTCGATTTAATATACGAAAAATGGGTTATTATTGTTGTTGTATTTCAAAAGAAATGGTCTTTGCTAGGGAAAAACTTTTCTAATTATGTTTGTCGTAGTACATTTTAGCTTTTGTTTTCTTATTGATCTTTGTTGTAGCTCATCTTCAAGCTTTGTATCATTGTTATTTTGTGAAACATTCGCTGTTTTGGCCTTTGTTCATTCAAGTTCGTATTCAATCTTCCACGCTGTGGAAAACTGTTTAACTTCTACAGGCGTGTAGAAAAGAAATTAAAATAATAAAAGAACTGTGGGGCCAATATCGCCTGAGCAGCCACGTAGGATTGTGAGGAACGAAAGATTCGGCCCAGAAAGTGTTTTGCTAAGGTGCCCCTCCCCACATGCGTGATAGCTGATGTGGTGTCTAAGGAGTTACTTCGTCGGGTATTTGGCTTGGAAAGCAAAGTTGTGGCATATGTGAGCAATTGTTTATTGTTTTTTGCTCGAGTTCTTCTTCTTCTTCTGCGACTTCGTAATTTTTTCAAATTCAGCAACCCATATCAAAACAAGAAATCCCATAACAAAGCAGGAAAAAACGAGTGTTTGATGGGTATTTTAGTAAGCACAGGTTACGAAAGAAACTAAAACAAGGAGGCCGTGACTGAGATGTATACCTTCCGAGATTTTCTGGGCCCAAGTTGTGACTGAGTTCTCGCCATCATCAATATATTACATATTTTATTCGCATCTTAAGATTATAGTGGGTCTTATATGTCCTCGTCATTTCCAAATTGCGGAGAAGATAACAGAGGGGGGAGAAGAAAGAAAGGAAGAAGAAAGAGAAAGGGTAGTTGATTGTGTATTTAATATTTTCTAGGCCCCATTAGATGAAAAACTATTTAAGAAGTTTGGAACCAAACTCAAGTTTTCAAGCAATTTTAATCATCTCTTTCAGAATGACAACGGGTCTCACTAATTATCTAAGCGGCTGTTTGGCTGAGTGATAGGAACCACGATTCTAACTACAAACTTAGTTATAAACAGTGTAAAATTCTCACATGCTACAGTAACAATGAATAAAATTTCCTCAGTATAAAGCTCTTACATGCTACAATAAAAGTGGTTCTAACCACTAGTTTCCACCATCTTCCTAAACACCCTCTAAGTGACTTGCCAAATCAATGCCACGCAATTGTTCAAGTGATTCTCTTATTTTGTCGATGTGGCATATGACACGAAGTTGATGTTTTACCGAGTTGATTAGCATTTTTTATATTTTATTTAATCTTCTCTTTTTGTTGGGTCTACTTTCTTACAGTTAATAAGGTGGAGGTTGTGACCTTAGGGTCTGGTTTCGTTAAAAATTCTCAGTGTTATTTAATATTATTTTTATTGGGTGTAGCCTAGATTTTGTTTCAAGTATAAATAAAAAATGGTGGAGCTTTTGAGTTTGCTAAACAGTTGCTTCTTTGTCTCCCTCTTTACATATTTTTCATCTATTTATTTACATATGTAATTTGGATAATTTTTCGAGCGATTCTATTTGGTCTGTCATATTAATAAACGTCAAATATGCATAACAAAAGAACTAATTTTGGCATATTCTTTTAGATCAGGGACTACGTTTGATGCTTTACATTTTTAATATTTTCTATTTATTTACTTGACATATGAACTAATTTTGACATTTTTTTTTTTGGTTAAGGACTAAGTTAATATTGAGACTATTTGTAAAGAGAAGATAGTTTCGGGCTGTTTTACCAAGCAAAAGTCAATGGTTTCTATCCAAAACTTTAAAAAAGGAACTAAAGACAGAAAATAATTCAAGGACTATTTATAAATTTGTGTTTGAGTATTATTTTAGTCTAAAAATAAGAATATAAGGTAATTTAATTACGAGTTGGTTATAAAATTATACCTTCTAATCAAGGGCATAGATTTTTGACAAAAAAAGAATTTTGATATATTTTAATAATAGCAGTGATAATAATATAGTTTACCCCCTTATATTTTTTTCCACATAGATTTTGTTTTCTTTGTAATATAGTTTTTTCTTTAATAATAATAACAGCATATGGTAACCTGAATGGTTACATCAATCATCATGCAGGCTACCAAAATCTAAAATTTTTAGCCCAGTCTAGCATCTAGTAGAGTATGTAGCATAGTGTTCTATATTATTTATAAATCTTATCACTATGCATCAAAGCTCAGATTTACTGCACTCCCTCTCTCTCTAAAATTCTCCCTTCTCTTTGGAATTCCCTTCCTCTTTCTTTAAAATTTGAAGCTTATTCTTAATTTTTTTATATCTCTTCTATTGTTTTTTCTTATAAACTCGAATCTCATCCACAACACCTCAACCATCTTTCTTCCTTTCTTGTTTCTTTTTCTTTGTTTTCTAGGGATCCAATGTACCATCAGCTAAAAAAATACTGTCCATCACTTTCCCAAAAGGTTCTCAAGCAAAAATACAAGTCTAGAGTCGCTCGACTTTGGATTCTCATACATTTTGGAATCCCTCGAGATGTGAGGATGTTGATTGAAGGAAAAATTCGTCTGAATGACTACAATCAGAGGATCGGCCTTCTAGGTATGAGTACCAGTCGTAGTGTGATGAGAAGAAGAGCTCGTGCCATCAACTCTAGATGTCACAAATGTGGGCAATAGACTTGTAAGGGTAAGTGTCATTTGCCTGTATTTGTGTCAGTAAATAGGAAGGACAAAATCTATTTTTGCAAACATAGCCTTTTTAAAGAGAACTTGGATGACCTCTATGCTTTTCTTCATAACCAGCTAAGTGGATATGTCCAATGTGCAATTTCTAATTCCTGGCCCAAATTCCATGTAGAAAGACAAGGGCTTAAGAATCTGGCATTTAAATACCTTGTTTGTCAGTTGTACGAAAATTAGATGGGGTGTAAATTCTTAATCTATAGAGGTCGTTTGTGTGTTTCTACAAAAAAAAAAATGTATTTTGTGTTTCGAGTGTTTGTTTGTTTTTAGATTATCACAGTATGTGTTAAACAATAAATGTTTAATTTTATTTTATCATTACAGTAGTTGTTATATATATGTGTTTGTTTTATTAAAAAAAAATGTTACCTTGTCAGATGCATTCTATGTTTGTTCGTAATATTAGTTTGAAATTTTAAAATTGTCAAAAATCGGCCTAATTGCATGTTAAAATTGTCAAAAAAGTGTACAGTTAATTTTTTTTACTTTTTAAAATTACTATTGTAAATTTTCGTTCATAACAACTTTCTAGGTTTGGTGCTCATTTGTCAAAAAGTTACACAGTCATATCAAAGTGTCTTTTGTCATTTTGTGTTCAATTGTTAAAAGTTGTACCGTCTGAGTATCGTTTTTCAAAAGTTGGTTTGATTCCGTGTTTATTTTTCCAAATTTATTCAAATTTGGTCCAACTTTTTTTAACATGTTCATATCTTATTTTCTCACTTTTTATCTGTACAATATCATATCATATCTTCTTTTCTTACCAGTACATATTTTGTTTAGATTGTAAAGTAACCTACTATCACCTACCTGTCATAACTTCTTAGTCCTTTGGCATTTCCATCTTTGTTAAGATATCATTTAAGACTCAGTGTTTTGGGCAGAGCGGACTTAAAACAAATACCTAAAAAAATCAAATAGTTAAAAAAAGATTTAGTCTATCTTAGAAACCAAAGATGTCTTTCTCCCATTCATTTAGGGAAATTGAAACCATTTGTGTTTTCTGTGATTCCAGTCCTGGTAATGATAGAGTCTACTTAGAAGCCGTGGAATACTTAGGACAAGTCTTTGTAAGTAGGATGATTAACCTAATTTACGAGGGAGGTAGCTTAGGGTTGATGGGAATATAGCAATAGCAACACACTCTAGGGGTAGCCACATTGTAGGGATTATACCTTATTTCCTAGCTGAGGAAAGCTTTTGTTGGAAAAACATAGGTAACGAAGAGAGAGTTTTAGACATCTCTAAGCATCTTGAAAACACGATCCATAACTCTAATGCTTCATTGCATTACCTGGTCGTTTAGGCATTCTTGAAGAGTTATTTGTAGTTGCTGGTAGGAATCCATTGGTCCTTCACTCTAAACCTTAGGTCTTGTGAATGTAAATGGTTTTTATGATGGTCCTTTAAAGTTTTTAGATTACACTATGGAACGAAACTTCATTGTAGAGTCAAGGAGACAAATCTTTATTATTGCTTCAACAGCTAAAGAGTTACTTTCCAAAATGCAAGTCATTCATTCGGAGTCCGACACTGTAACATCTAAGATTGATTAGAAGAAAGAAAGCAGGAAACGACCACTAGATTTGAACCTCCACATATAATCTTTTGGTTTTACCTATAACATGTTTGCTTGTATTTTTTGTATTTAGAATAATCGCTCTCTTCTACATCTTGTATTTTTATTGTGACATGTTGTTGTTAAAACATTTAAATTCAATGACTCTAGTGTCAGGATGGTTGATATTATGGAGTAACTAGTACTCTCAAAACGTATCTCATTTAAGGTTTGATCTTTTTGTTGGGTTTTGTTGGATTTAAATACGCAGCGAAAAATTAAAAATTAATTTCCACAAAACCCTTGCAGGATCCATGCAATTCGATTAGATTGATAATAAAGTCATGGAATCTTACCAGGATGACAAAACGGGCAAGATTCTAGAAGAGAGAGAGCGGGTTTACTCCAATGACACCCTAACTCGAGCTTTTAGTAATCGGAATCGGATTCAGACGTTATTACTTAGAGTAACGTCCTCTGCAGGTATCCACACGAACAGACTCTCTCAAAAACGAATTGGTGTGCTAGCACCCTCTTTTTGCGTTAAATGACTCTCTCTAATTTTTAGGGTTTTAATGTCTTTTTTCTTTTTTTAATTCGACTAAACACTCTAAAACAGATATATATCTATATATATATTGACTTCGAGATAGAGTCAGATTTTTAACTAGGGTAAACTGTAATTCGAATATGATTCAGAGAATCTAGATAATGTCTGTAATTCGAATATGATTCAGAAAATCTAGATAATATCAGTAATTCGAATATGATTCAAATAATCTAAATAATATCAAATTCAATGAACCTAGACATATCTAGTACATCGAATATGGACATTATCAGGTTCATCGAACCTAGACACAGTTAACCCAAAATTCGTTTTTGGTCTGTTCTAAGTGTGCAAACCTATAAGTTCACATAACGTTGGTAGTGGACTTGAAATTCTGTTTCTGGCTCACAAATCATAAGTGGCCTCTAGCAAGACATTATGATTACCCAAGTTATGCGAATATCAATAATCTGACATAACCTAATCCACAATAAGTATTAAAGTCCATTTGTTTCTAGATACCTTGATTGAACATAAGGCATGGTTTATGTCATCCTTATACTATTCAATCATATTATTTCTCGATCTTAAGTAGATTGATATTGATAACCCTTATCAATTCATTCCAGTATGGCCATACATTTTTCTTCAGTCTAACTTATCGAGGGGCCCACAGATATCTTTCTCATAATAAATAAGGGACAAATTCCTT
>CAMOHE010037236.1:0-39528 GCA_946598075.1 Artocarpus hirsutus
CAGGAAAATTCTTTCGAGAGTGCGAAGAGCGAGAGAGAGAGAGAGAGAGATGGAGACTAGCCGTCGACCAAAATTCTCGGCCCGGGTTGTAAAAGAAGTATTTCTAAGTATTTTTCTTTTCTTTTCTTTTTTTTTTGGGTATTAAGGGCTTGGAAAGTTACATTGATATTACGAAAGCACCCTTCTCTTGGGAGTGAGATTTTTTTTTTGTGTGGGCCCCAATAAAAATAATAATAAAATTACACCTAGTTTTTGTAGAATGCAGACATAAATATATATTTTGATTCTTGAATAGGGTCTCAAATTATTATAACTTTTTGTTTAAAAAATAGAGGTATAATAATATATTTAAATTATTATCAGGAGACACATTTATAATTTTATTGTAAAATAAAGATATAACTAAAACAAGTTTTAAAAAAATGTAGGACAAAATATTTTTAACTTCAAATTTTGAGCGCGGTTAGAAAGTAAGTTGTAGGGTAATTTACATTAATCTGCCTTGAATTTTTGGTGGTTTTCAGGTTATATTAAATTCTTAATTTTTATGTTTGGACTCTAAATTTTAATTTTTTATGATGTTTTTTAATTAATAACAGTCGTCCATTAACAGATGATAGTGAAAGTTACAAACATCAAAATAAGTTTAAGCTGTGAATTGTCAATCAATGAAAAGTTTTTAGGTGCAAGTTTCAAAAAATAAATAAAATAAAATCGTAAGGCATTTCATCTATTAAGTGATGTTCATCAATTATTGAACCACGATTACAATAAATTTTTAAATTTAAGGTTCTTGTCGTCAAAAGCTTGCTAAGACCACATATGTTTCTTTGGTCAGGTGGGGATAAAACTTAAGGGAGAGTTTATGTAATAGAGTCGAATTCCCGAGTCCAATTAGGAGGTTGTCAGAGAGTCTCGCACTAAGAAGCCAACCTCGCATCTAGCGAGTTTCTAATAATGTGTTTGGCATGCCGATTCAAACTTATTAATGTTAATAGTATATGATATAAAGCTCTCATATGTTATAATATTTAAACTCATTTTTTCAATAATTAACTTGCAAAATACACTATAAGTTCTTAAAAAGGTTCCTCACAAGCCTCTTTCTCGCACTTACTCTCTCCTCTCATAGTCTTTTTTAAGGTGGTGTTTGGCATTTGTGGTTCTCACCACAATCTCAGTTATGAACAGTAAAACGTTCTCACGTGCTAAAGTAATAATAAAAAAATTTACTATAGTAAAAAGTTCTCACATGCTAAAGCAAAAGTGGTTCTCACCACTCTTTCAAACACCCATTAAGAAGTTTGTCAAAATAACAGCCTTAGAATCTTGTAAAATCCTTTCTTTTTGAGCGTGAGGTTACTTTAGTAAATTGAGTTCTAAAGAAAACCTGTTTATTATTTAAAAAAAAAGTTATTTCTGTTTGTGTGGTGGTCGAGTTCATGCGAAACACCCAAGTGACTGGTCATGATTTAAGGTGTCCGGGATAAAACAAACTTATTCTTACAACTTCTACTAAAAATAATTGGCTGAAAATTATTTTTATCACAATCATTTATAAAATTTGTGCAAGAAAAAAATTAAAGCGTGACATGTTGGTATATCTTTAAATTGTAAATTTAAAACCAACTCATGCTAATCAGAGTATTTTAAGTCATGTAAAAAGACCAACATATTTTTATAGGATGTTTGGTAAAATGGTTAGAACTGTTGGTTATAATCGTTTTTATTGTAGCATATGAGAGTTTTATATTTTAACTATTTTTTTATTATTACTATAACATGTAAGAGTTTTATACTATTTATAACTGAAAAAACCCTGTTTGATGGTGGTTCTCACCACTCAATTCCCACTACAAACTCAGTTATGAATAGTATAAAACTCTTACATGCTACAGTAACAATAAGAAAAATTGCTACAGCATAAAACTCTCATATGCTACAGTAAAAATTGTTCTAACCACTGATTCTCACCACTCTTTCAAACACCTAGAAAATGGTCAAAACCACTTGTTGTCAAACACACAATTAGATTTTATTGTCATGATTTTCTTTTTTTTTTTTTTTTTTAAGAATCGTATTCTGATAAAAAGCAGTTAAAAAAAAATTGGCCCTTTTTGTAGGGGTTATTTTGGTAAACCAAGTTTCAATCGCTTCCGAATTTGCCCTTGGTGGTTTAAACTTGAAGGCAACGCTGGGCTCGACGCTGGAGACTGTAATTGGCTCTCTATTCTCACAGCGACACTGAACAAGCTGAAAGGCGAAGAAGAAGAAGAAGAAGAAGAGAAGCAGAAAACGACGTCGTTTTGGATCAGCGATGGCGAAGGGTCTGCAACAAGGGCAAAACCTCCCAGCGGACGTGACTCAGGTCATCGAACAGCTCGAACGCCATTGCTTGGCTCCCGATGGCTCTCTCGTCTCCAAATCCGCTCACCACGACCTCCAACTCGTATACTCTCTCTCTCTAGAATTCCAGATTTCTCTGCCTGTTTGGTTACCTAGAAAATGCAAAAAAAAAGGCCTCAAAATGTTGGCTTACCGTTGTTTCTGTACGTTGCAGGCGCGGGAGGAAATGTCGAGGGAAAGACTGCGGTATCTGGAAGCCATGGTTGGTGGAGAAATGATGAAAATGAGAATTTGATCTCTAGTTTTTCATTCTGTTGCTTCTTCTTCTGATTGATTGCGTTTCGCATTTCGACTTCGTTATTTTTTCTCGTAGGCGATATACAGCGAGGCGATTGCAATGGCGGAAGAGTATCAGCAGGCGGTTTCGGTGGCCAATCTCGGAGGGATTCGAGACTTGCAGGGCTCCTATGCGCAACTTGGATTGAAGAATTCCCCTCAGGTTTCAATTTGTTAGTTTAATTTTTTTTAAAAAAAAAAAAAAAAAAACTCATTCTTTTTTCTTAATTCAAAAAAATGTGTTTGATTTATTCACTAGAATTTTCTAATGCGATCCATTCATATTTCAATTTGTCCATTTTGGTATCAAATATCTGTTTTGAGAGTGGAGAGTATGGGGATTTGTGATTTTGCCTCTAATTATAGAATCTTACAATGCTTCTGTATAACTGACATAGATATGGTTCCATTTCTTTAAGAATCACATGATCTTGATTTATAGGGGTGATAAAGGAAATCAGAGTTATTTCAAGATAATTGTATCCTGTGGAAGATTTACTATTTACTGGCTGAACATTTAAGTTTGAAGTATTCTCAAGAAAACACTGGGCTGATTCGACGGCATAATGGTTTTGCTTGTTGGGCTTACTCTGTTATCAAATCTGGTTAGGTGGCTTAGAATTTCGTCTTTATGTAACAGGTATATGAGACTTTGGAGCATCGTATGGTTGTTGCTGAAGCAGCACAAAGGTTAAGGCTTCCACTTATATCCAAAGATGGCGAAGTTAGCGAGGATGAAATCGAGAAATGCAGTATAATGTCGCAAAGTTCCCTCGATAGTACTGGTACCAGTATTACAATCAGCCCAAGCTCCAATTCGGTAAATTACACAACTGCCAATAGCACCACCAGTGCTGCATATAATAATCTTTCTGGTGGTGCTGATACTGAATCTGGAGTGGGTGGTGTTTCTAATCGCTTTCTTGGAATTACACCTTCTTATTTATGGCAAACTCAACTCCAACAGAACCCCTTGCCAATGGTACAACAAATATTTTTTCATCACATTATGCCTCTTTGATAGTCTTTTAGTGTAAAGCTCTTTGTTCAATTATTTAAACTAGAAGAGACACTTATGTTTATTGCTGTAGGATATGACAGAGTACCAGTTGTGTCTTTCCCGTGAGGTTGAGGCTCGTTTGAAGGACAAGTGTGATAAGTTGGCCGATGCTTTTATAATGGATGACATAGGTTTTCATCTCTCTTGCTCTCTATATACATGTGTGTGTGTGTGTGTGTGTGTGTGTGTGTGTTTCTGCTTATCAGGAATAAAAGGCATTGAACTATTGCTCTAGTAGGTGCTTCCCAGCTTCTCATATATTACATTAGACAGGAGGGAGTGTGTAAACCGCCATTATGCAAAAATTGGACGTTTTCAAGGGAGGGTGACAGGGTAAAGGCTTGATCAAGTGTCGGGTTACTTTCATTGAATTATGATTTACATAGGCTTGACATTAAGGGATGACTAGATGTTTATTTTTCCATATAGATAGCCATGTTTTGACAAGCATATATCTAACCCCGGCTTTTATTGTTGCAGACTCATCATCTAGACATCAAAATTCAAGCACCCGAATTCCAGAAAGGTTTAATTTTCTCCGTTTGTATAGCTTTGTCGTAATATGCTTTTATTTGTGGTTAAAAATTAAGACATGTAATCTGCTGACCTGTAGGAATGTCGACAGATGATATATCTGTTGCACAAGTTATCCTTTTTTTTAATGTTTATCTTTATCTCTCCCTGTCTCTCTACCTACAAGCTAATGTTGTACGCTACTCAAAGCAGATTGTAGAGCATACAGCTCTGGATGTTTGGATTACAAGAAGAACCTGGTTCAGTAGTTGGAAATAGAAGTGTATGGAGGAAGAACAATTTGTTGAAATGTTACTGACCAACTGCCTAAGATGATCTTTTAATGCCATTTTATGTACTTTTGTCTGATACATGTTTAATTAGTTATCATACATCTACCCACAATATGTGTTGGTCTTGAGTTTTTCATTTTTACCCTGATTTATTTTGATGAATTCAGTTATAAATTAATGGTTGTGGTGGATCCTGTTATAAGCAATATTTGAAGTACTTTTCGGATTCTCGCTCTGTACCCTGAAATTTATAGCGCTTATTTTTTGATTTTATCAGAGTAAAATTCATCATCGAAGAGATTGAAAGGGAGGAAGCTGCCTTACGGGAGGACCTGTACTCTGCAGACAGAAAATTTGCTGAATATTATAATGTATGTCCATAAGCAATTCTTATTCACTCCTTGTCCTTTTTCTTGACCTAGTGTTTTTGTCTGTCTAATGTTGGTTTCTAACAGTCCATGCTCTGTTAAACCATGTTGTGCCAATTAGGTATTGGAGCAGATACTGGCTGTACTTATCAAACTAGTGAAAGATTTGAAGTTGCAACATCAACATAAATATGTAAGACTTCTACTTTCTCAAGGTATTTGGGGATTGAAGGTGATTTTGTTCATCAAAATTGAATAATATTCCTTAAATGTCTTTGAGATCCATCTCTTATGATTTTGAATTTGTCTCCTTATGGAGGTCTGAGGACTTGTTATGTCTTAATAATATATAGGATGATCTGCAAAAGACATGGCTATGCACAAGGTGTGAGACAATGAGTGCGAAATTGAGGTTTGCGAATTTCTCTGTTTTAATTGTTTTTCTTGTTGTCCACTAATTTGTTAATAACAAGGTTTTTGTAGTAGAGACGACTAAAAATAGAAACCATAACATTCTAAACCCTTCGCTAAAAGTTAATTCTGTCTGGAGTCACTTTCTAATATATGATTAGTGTACTTGCCCATTTTTTCTCAGGGTTCTGGAGCATGTTCTTCTTCTTGAAACTTACACCCAGGAATCAATACCAGCTCTACATAAAATAAGGTAATTATCGGTAACACCTTTCTGAATACATGCTTCGTTTTATGTTTCAAGTTTAATATCATTAATTGTCTCTACTGATTACCAGGAAGTATCTTGTTGAGGCAACTGAAGAAGCTTCTATTGCATATAACAAAGTGGTATGCTCCTCAAGTTGGTCCTGCAAATCAATCAGTTTCTGGTTTTGGTTTTTTTTTTTGTGAGTTGTTTCATTTTTAGCATGCATTTCTGTTGAACAAAATAATCCAACCGATACACGATGAAGGGCATTATAGGCAAACAGTTGGATTATTTTTCATATTTGCAGTCTGTTAACATGTTAAAGTATTTTCATAGAGAAGATCTTATATCACTTCATTGACCTTGTAAGTTGTCAAGTGGTTATTTATCAAAATTAAGTTACCAAGTGATGCGTATTTGGTCTTTCAAAAAGCTGACAAACAATAGTTTTTTGACATGTTTAGGCTGCATAGAGATATATTGAGCAAACTTTCCTTCTATGGCTTGCACACAACTTTATCAACATCATCATTTATTTGCATTTGTTTTGCTAGTTGCCTCACCTGTTCCGGGTGTTTTTGGCTAATTCGTGATCAACTTGCATCACCAGGTTACACGTCTTCGCGAGTACCAAGGCGTCGATCCTCACTTCGACACAATTGCAAAGCAGTACCGTGATATTGTAAAGGTAAACGTCGGTACATAAGAAGATTGTTCTTCTGTTGATTACTTGGTAGATTTTTTAATAGCAAGAGTTTCTTTACAGAAATTGGAAACCATGCAATGGACAATTCACCAAGTTGAAATGGATCTAAAGCGCTGACCGGATCACACCAGCACATAGCATTAGCGTGTTCGGTTTGTTTTTGAGGTGGCCTGGGAGCGAATTGATCAACTGTTTTATTACTAGACTTTATCAGCTGTCGTGTTTGTGTATATCAGAATGGACAAGGACAGATTCCCTCTGCATTTTGATTGTTGTTATGAGAGTGAAATGCATATCTTATTTCTGTTATCCTTGAGCAGTTGTGCTGGCGTTTTCTGTTGAAATAAGGGGTTCATTATATTTTAACATATATAGGGTTCTCAGGAATTGACGGGCCCGCACATGCGGTGGGCCATGTGGTTTAATTCGATGCAAAGCGAAGAACCTTACCAGGGCTTGACATGCCACGAATCCTCTTGAAAGAGAGGGGTGCCTTCGGAAACGCGGACACGTATGCAAGAAGGAAGTTTGAGTTTGATGCAAATAGCTAACATATCTTCTCCTTTTTTTTCATTAAATATTTCTAACTTCGAATTTTCTTAATTCTGTATTTGAAAACAACACGAGGCCATTTGTTATTGCTCTGTGAATTTTTGAAAATGTTTTTTTACGTTTTTTGAGACAAAAATTTCAAAAACACTCTCAACATAATTTTTTAAATATTTTTATTTTTTAAAACAAAATTATTTTCACCAATTTTAAAAATACTACAAAAACAAGCCCAACTTATGTTGTTTTACCACGTGGCTAAAACTGACATGTCATTTTCCTGCACGACAAGAAGCTGTAAAACGACAAGTCTTTTGCATGATGTCGTTTCTTACATTGAATAAGCGGTGTGCACTAGGTGGTGCTACATGTTTGTTTTACTGTCGTTTTATGGCGATAGATGAGCATGTCGTTTACCGTACGTTTTTCCACGTGATAGAAATGAACGTGAGTTCCTTCTTTCTGAAAAGGTGGGACAAAAATGTTATTAGCACGATTATGCTGTGCCATTTTGGTTGTAAATCTATTTTTGGAAAGATTACAAATATTCTCGACAATTTGCATTTTGTGTAACAAATTTCTCATTTTTTACAAAATATCTTAGTTTTGAATGAAAAACCTTGGTTTCATTGATTTGAGAAAATGAAAACCAAATTTCTTTGCTTGTTTTTTTAATTTTATTTGTCTTAAAATTGATATCAAACCTAGAATCGAATATTACCACTCATAAACTAGTCCATCACTAATTTGCTAATAGTATCATAGATGGACTTGTAAGTTATTGACTGATCTAGGTTAATTATTCATTAATATTAGTCCCTCATTAGAGATAAGGCCACCAAGTTAATTAATAAAAAACCACAAATGGATCCATCACTGCTTCTTTTGTAAAAATGGTTATTTTCTTTCTTTTTTTTTTTTTAAGTGAAAAAAGGTTATTTTCCAGCTTAACAATTTGCTTAATCATTTGAAGTTATTGACAATTTGCATTTTGTGTAACAAATTTCTCATTTTTTACAAAATATCTTAGTTTTGAATGAAAAACCTTGGTTTCATTGATTTGAGAAAATGAAAACCAAATTTCTTTGCTTTTTTTTTTTTTTTTATTCGTCTTAAAATTGATATCAAAGCTAGAATCGAATATTACCACTCACAGACTAGTCCATCACTAATTTGCTAATAGTATCATAGATGGACTTGTAAGTTATTGACTGATCTAGGCCAATTATTGATTAATATTAGTTCATCATTAGAGATAAAGCCACCAAGTTAATTAATAAAAAACCGCAAATGGATCCGTCACTGCTTAATCAATTGTAAAAAGGGTTATTTTCTTTCTTTCTTTTTTTCTTTTGAAGTGAAAAAAGGTTATTTTCTAACTTAACAAATATTAGATTATTTACAAAAAAAATTAAAAGACGGCCATTTACTCAAAAACCCTCCATTTTTTTATTTGCAATGGTAAAATAATTATTATAAAATAAATTCTCCATGAATTATTTTTTAATACAGATTACTTATTTACTGTTTTAATGTAATATTTTGATCTAAAAAAATGGTTTTTCAATAACAAAAACCTCTTCGTCTTGTTATTTCATTTTACCTTATGCCTTTGGGATAGCAGTTAAAACGAGAATATTGATTTAAAAGCTATGACATATAAAAATTTTATATTGTAATAATTTTTTATTTTTTGTTATATTATAGTTATTAAAAATATTGTACTGTTTGTTTTAACCGAACGGTGGCTTATGTGTTCCAGGAGTCTTGTTACAGTAAACGTCATGCTGTTCATCTTGAAAAAAGGGCTTATTGTTTGTATTTTCATTTGGATTTTCAAAATGGTAAAAATAAAGAACTATGTGGAATCTCAGACACTACACTTGTCTTACATCCATTAGATGCCCTTTTTTTTTCCCCCTATACATGCCCAAGTCACCTCTCTGTTGTCATAATCTTTTTCCCTTTTTTTTTTTTCTAAATTTTTAAGCGAGAATATAAATGTTACTCAGCGTCTCCAAACGTCAAATTATAATACAATTTTATTAAATAGATTAAGCTGATTCCTCAAAAGAGCCACTATAGCATGATTATTTAATCTCAAAACAGTATAAACAAAATATTGTCCTAATCCTAATTATTTTAAAATATTTTCAGCCAACTTGTACATTTTTAATATATGAAGTTTTTCCCTACTGTAAAATAACCATTTGCGTGATGATTTATCACAATTAGTGATAAATAATATATAATTATACAAATACATTTTTTATTTGATAATTCCATTCTACTTGTTGTACATAATCGTTCATGTGAGGACGTAACACCTTTAAAAAATTGTCATTAACCATAAGACTTTATCAAGTCCATTGAATTTTCACACTTTATTTAATTTGATTTGATAGACCTTCATTCAATACGAATTTAAGAAATCATATTAAATTTAACCCAATAATTAAAAGTTATATTTATGAGTATTTTTATATTCTACCACAAAAAATTGTTAATTAAATAGCAATTTTTTGACAAAGCTAACTCGAAAAGGCACCAGAATATAAAGGGGATGATATATTCATTAGTTAAAAGACAATGCTAAAAGGCATCATCTGCATCCAACACTATACATTCATAGAAGGTGAATCTTACAAAATTGAAAGCACCAAAATTTAAAATGATAATATATTAGCCATGAAAGATATTAAAAGACATCAATAATCTCTAGTACCATACACTTATTTCAAGTGAATCCTATGACATACAAAGCACCAATTCTTCAAGAGATTTTTATGATGGGTACTAAAAAATAACTTATTGGTAGATGTATGTTTTTTAGCTGTTAATTTGTTTAAAAAAAAAAAAAAGAAGTGATTTTGCCTAGATTGAATAGTCAAAAATAGAAGAGAAAATTACTAGGGTGTGTTGGCAAGTATAATTAGAACCAACTTTTTAGTTCAAAACATTGTAGCATGTGAGAACTTTATATTGTAGCAACTTTTTACTTTTTATTATAGCATATGAGAGCTTTATACTATTTGATAACTAAAAAATTGGTTCTAATCATACTTGCCAAACACCCCATATTATACCTGACTTTTAAAAAATGTGTTCATTTATATCACACTTAAAATAATTATACCATATTATTATTTATAATACTTGTTTAAGTTGTTTTACACTTAAATATGTATGTCATTTATAAAATGTATGTTTTAGGGGCCGTTTGTTTGATGCACTAAGATCTAAATTTTGGACTTAAAGTATTGAGAATAGCCGGATATGTGTTTGATAAGGATAAAATTCAAATACTACATGAGTATTTCAAATCTAATGAATAGCCCTTTTTAATTTCTCCTCCCTTCTTAAAATCTTTGGATTTAAATCAGTTATCTATATTAAAGATGCCCTAGATTTCTCTTTTTCTCTCTCCTATATTTGTAGGAAAAAATATCATAACTTTTTCATTTTATATCTGATTAAGAAGATTCTTTTTCCGTTATGTTTATAGTAAAAAGAGGAATAAATCAAGATATATATTGCATACTTAAATATGTCATGAACTAATATGTTTTATTAGATTTTATGAGTAAATCAAAAACTTTTTCCATAATCTATCCAAACATAAATTCAAATTTTATTCTCTATTCAAAATAACACTTTAAATACACATCCAATTGTTAATTCGGATAGTATTTTAAATTATGCAATTCAAATTACATAACTCAAACAAATACAATCTAAATCAACACAATTCAAATCATTTATCAAACGGACCTCAAAGATGATATTTATTAAAAAGAAATCCTTATGGTGAAGAATTTCGAAAAATATAATCCTATTGATATGGGTCCACACACCCTAGGAGTTCTTTCAAGCTCTTGGTCACGGGTAAATTAGATAGTATACCATGATTTTACAACCACTATTGTGTTTTACTATTTTTGCTTTTCTATTTGATATATTTATTTTTTTCTAGCTAAAAAGATTAAAATACTCTTAAATAACACATAATTTTTTTAACCCTAACACAAAATATTTGTAACACTGATGTTTTCTTACAGGTTCTTTATTTCAAACTTTCTTGTAGATATTGAAATTTGGAGAACAAACGTGGAGAAGAGGTGTTTCTCAAATTGAACCCCTTATCTTTGTCCCAAAAGGGCGTTCCACAAAACAAGTCCAGGTCAAGAACCCCCAACCCAAAACTAGCCTAGGAGTAGGGGATAAACTCAACTACAGAACCCCATTGGATGAGCATCTCAACACGTTTCCCTTTTCCTTTCTGGATTCTTCCCTCTCTCCGCGGTGGGCCCAGCTTTGTTTCCTTTCCCTTTCTCTGGATGCCACTCCGATCTCAGTTGTTGGTTTGGTGCGTCCAACTTAACGCGGCTCTTCCTTTCCTTTCCTTTTGGACAAGAAAGAATAATAATTAATAAATAATAATGAATAATAATGTAATAAAGCCAACTCCATCTCCATCTCAACCGTCCATTCCCATTCTCCACTCAATCTCTCACCATACAAGTGTGATTAACGACTCAAAAGGTTTTCACAACTCGACCATGGTTTGCAAAATTTGTGCCTACCACTCAAAACCGCCTTTCTTGTTCCTCTCTTCCCTCTATAAATAGAACCCATCACATACGCCTTTCTTTCCTCATCGGATCTCTAATAATCTTCCTCCAGTACAAGGTAATTTCTTTCTCCGAAATTCCAAATCCTTTCACTTTTTTGGTTATTTGATTGATTTGTGATCATGGGTTTGTCTTTGATTTGTTTCTTTCATTTTTGTTGATCGTTTCTTTGATCTGTTGACTTTTTTGGTTTGAAGAATCGGTGTTTTGGGCAAAAGGATGCTGCTGACTTTTTCTTATGTTTTTATATGATTTTGATGTGTTTCTTGATTTTGCTTTCCTTGAGCTAATTTTAGTTATTGGGTTTGTCTTTCTGTGTAGAGATTCTATTGCAAACGGCGAAATAACATCTTGTTCTTAGTGTTCAATAATTTCTTTTTGAAGGTTTTGTGAAAATTAAAATGTTAAATATCGTGTCTTGATTTCCCTTGAAAAAAATCACAATAAAACTTTGTTTTAAAGCTTTGTATGTAGTTGACAAAAAAGGTTTATGATTTTTTTTTTTTTTGGGTGGAGCTCTATTTTAGACCTCTCATGTGCTTTTTTAAGGATGTGTAGTGTTCAATAACCTCTTTTTGAACGTTTTCTGAACACCAGAAGATTAAAAATGATGTCTTGATTTCCCTAAAAATAAAAATCATGTCTTGAAATTTACCAAGAGGGTTTCTTTTAGAACTTTGTTTCAAAGCTTATATGTAGTTTTGACGAAAAAGAGTCTTGATTTTTTTTATGGGCTCTATTCTAGATCTTTTATGCTTTTCTGAGGATGTGTTTTTATTGATTGGTGATATTGTGGTAGATTTTTTTTTTTCTCAAAATTCAGATCTCTTGTCTGTCTGCCCTAACATGTTAGAGTAGAGGTCTTGATCACAAACTCCCGTAATTGTGCACTTTGGAATTGTATCCAATTATGTTGTTAATGTTTGTGGGATTGATTTTCTTTCAGTTCTCGTGCGCTTGCAAAACATCTTTGCTTGCTTCTGTTTGATTCAATTCGTCGTTACCAAGCAAGGTACATGGTTGATCTAGACGTCCAGATCCCAACTACCTACGACCCTTTCGCGGACGCCAAAGACTCTGATGCCCCCGGAGCCAAGGAGTATGTTCATATCCGTGTTCAGCAACGGAACGGAAAGAAGTGCCTGACAACGGTGCAGGGGCTGAAAAAGGAGTTCAGCTACGGGAAGATCCTGAAGGATCTTAAGAAGGAGTTCTGCTGCAACGGCAATGTTGTCCAGGACAAGGAGTTGGGCAAGATAATTCAGCTCCAAGGCGATCAGCGCAAGAACGTCTCGCAGTTCCTTGTTCAGGCTGGTCTGGTCAAGAAAGACCATATCAAGATTCATGGTTTTTAAAGCACAAGGAGAAAACTTTGGTCATGTTGTTATGGTCTTTTGTGTTTAGTGGGTTTGTGAGCTGAACAAATTATTACATAAGAGAAGTGTCTTTAATCTATATGTGTGGGATCTATAGAGACTTCATATCATTATAGTAGACTCATCTTTTTCTTGGTACTTTTTTATGTTGGTTTGATATTTATGGAGACTTCAAACGAATGTAATGGGATATGCTTTATAATAAAAATGGATGGCTTTCATGTCTCAAAACATGGATTAGTTTTCTGCCTCGTATCTTGTGTTTGTCTGCTAATTGTTACTTATTTGTGTGCGTAAGAGTGAGAATGCTACACTTCAGAGCTTTTGGGAAGTCAGTTCATGTATTAGACTTGGTTTACATTGGTGTAAATTAAAGTTTTTTGCTCGAACCAAATTCTCAAACGGTTTTTTTTTTTTTTTTTTTTTAAGACTCTGACTGGATTTTGAGGTTTCCTTGTAGTGAGCTATGGATGCAATGGGCATGTGTGCTCGTGGCATTAGCAAGGGCCGCGTACTTGAAAGTAGAGAACATAGCAGTTTCATGTTGTTTGCCGATTTTCATAAGCTTTGCAGCTCTGATTTTGTGCTGTGTCAGGGATTCTATGGCCTAACTTAGTTCAAGGTTAAAGTATCATTTAAGCTCAACCTGCAAAAGTTGTGGTTGGGTTGTCTGTCCTTCATACTTTGATAAACTGTCTGCATCATGAATATTCAGATTATAAATATTATGAATGGATACGTGTCAATATCATATGGAATTTATAAAACTCGAATCATCGTTTCATCTTTAGCCTTTTTTCTAGCTCAGTACAAGTCATAAAGAAACTACAATTTCCCATCATGTATATTATTTGCCCTTTTCCAATTGCAACGTTGTTTTTGTGACCAAAAAACACCATTAATGCTGAGCCACTGGCCTGCTTAGCCAATGTCCCATCAAGCCCTTTACAAAAATTAATGTCACAAATTGGGGACATGTATATCCGCCCAGTGGTGAATGGTCTTACTTCATCAGGAAGAATGGGAATTTTAAGATCGCATCACGGAAAGAGGCGATAAAATAATGCTTAATACTCAGATTGTGACGTATGACTAAAAACTGAATCAAGCTTATACATCCCCAAGAACAGAGAAGCCTTTACTTCTAGGTCAAATCTTAATAAAATAAAATAAAAGATTCTTAGTTTGGCGCAAGAAGAGATTTCTACACTCCTTTGGCTGAAGAACATTACTCTCTCTCTCTCTCTCTCTCCCTCTCTCTCCAAGATATTCCTTCTTCAAACATCAACATATTGGAACAAATTCTTTTGAAACAACAAAATAATTAAAGATAAGTGTGACTTGTTATACCCAGCTGTTGGAAGTTGAAGTTCAAAATTAAATCCAAACTGAATAAAGTCCCCTATATTCAACGGCATACATCTCTCTCTATTATAGATTGTCACTGAGAAAGCTCAAAAGCCTCTGTGGCCTTATGCAAATGTTTGTCTTCTGGTAGTTGGAATGGTAAAATTACATATTGATCTATTATTAAAAGAGCTTGCCCTGCTGTTGGGTCCCACTCTTCATCATTGTACAGAATTCTGAATAGTTGATCCTACCATCCTGTTTAAGCAAAACAGAAAGTGTGAAACTGCATGACAGTAATGGAAAGTTGAGCTGCATTTAAAATGAGAGAGACTTGACTTACATTGTCTGTGTCAACTTCAGAAATTATTTCCCTGATTGTAGCTTCATCACCCATCCCGTAATCTTTCATTGCTGTTTCAAGTTCATCTCTCGTGATAAACCTGTGTAACATATATTTTGTCAGTGGGGGTCCTCATAATACAGGGGCACAATTAAGATTGTTCAAAAATTTTAAGCGTAGAAGTTGAAATTTCAAAAGTTGAGTTGGGGGCACTATGAGTGGCTCTGCCGCACATAACATGTAGCAAATGCGTAATGCCATTTGATTCAAGAATCCGAACTAAAGGCAAGGCACTTAAATTCATACCAGTATATTAATTTATCAGTTTATATTTGGTGTTCCAAAATCTTGGGGTGAAATTTGAAACCGGGAAAGCGGAAACTTTTGTCCCAACGATTGTATCCGTTAAGTGCTAGTACGTGTCCATATAATAGCAAACATTATAGAAGCCACTTATAAGTTCCAAAATTTGCTGTAAAAAAGATTTTTATGAACCCTCAATTCTTTCTTTGAAGATTTGAAGCGAGCAACGATCGAAATAAGTCTTCATTTAACGGTCTCGGTATGTCGAGGACAAATACAGTAGATCCAAGGGAAGCTGCTTTAGGATTGTAAAAAAACATGACTTTTTACCATTTTCAAAACCTAAAGAATTGAAAAGGCCTAAAAATTGAAAGATCTTTGAGGGACCAGAAGAAAAAACTTACCCACTGTTGTCTTTGTCAAAAAATTGAAAAGCTTTGAAAATATGTTCCTCTCTCTCTAGCCTGTGTCTATGCATTGTAGCAGTAATGAATTCAATGTAGTCGATTGTTCCATCCCCATCCACATCAGCCTGAGAAGAAAAAAGAAGACAAGAAGCAGAATAAGCTTTACAATGCAAAAGAAGAACACCATAGAGTGAGGACAGTAGGAAATTAAAAAAGATCATACCGCTTCCATGAGTTGCTTGACTTCGGCCTCCGTCAGCTTAGAACCAAGTCGGGCCAATCCCGACTTCAGTTCATCATAGGTGATAGTGCCACTGTTGTCAGTGTCTATGTTGGTGAACATCGCCTTCATCCCTTGGATCTCTTCTCCAGAAAGATTTTCAGCAATAACCTGTAATTGCATTCATAATTCACTGTTATTAGTTGGAAACTCTAAACTAGTGATTTTATGTGCCTATTATGTTGGTACATGGATTTTTTAAACCGCTGTACCTTCAAAGCAAGTTTCTTCAGTTTGTTCATCGCTCGGAATTGCTTCATCCTAGAAAGAACCGCGCAATCAATTGGTTTGTCTGATGCACCGCCTTCTTTAATCCATGGATGCTCTAAAACAAATAATCCAAATTCAAAATTTTTGTCATAAAGAGAATTTTGTTTGCCGTAAATGTCTCCCAATCAAATATGACATAGCATTCGTATGACAGCATTGGCTTTGTTCAGACATGTTTTAGATTATAAGAAGCCACAGTTTTACCAACTGAAAAACATGCAAGATGCCAATTAAATCGTTGAAAATTGTTTAAAAATTGAAAACCAAGAGGAATTTTCTTCTTGACTGAGCTGCAATGACAAAGGTCTATTTACCTAGAACCTCCGACGGAGTAATTCGCTTCTTAGGATCCTGTGTCAACATTTTCCGGATCAGGTTCTTGGCACTGCTTGAGATGCTTGGCCAGGGTTCGCTAACAAAGTCAATTTCTCCTTCCAATATGGCATCAAAAATGCCCTTCTCAGTTTCTGCAAGTCATAAAGATACCAAAAGTCATTATTCGAACATAGAATCATAACTTTAGTTGATCAAAACAAAATAGAGATACTAGTGTCTTTACCAGCCCAAAACGGGGGTTCACCACTGAGTAAAATATACAATATAACTCCTGCACTCCAAATGTCTATCTCTCTTCCGTATTTTCGCTTCAGTACTTCAGGAGCAACGTAGTAAGCACTCCCAATGATATCACGGTACACCTTTCCTGGAAATAATTTACCACAGAAGTGAAGACATTAATGGCTATTCTATCAACAGATTCGTAAGCACGAAGTAGAAGGCGCAACTGTTCAAATAAAACATGCAGAATAGCCAGAAATAGTTATTTGCAGGTAACAGATATTACACAATGCATAGGTCTTGCTGGATTTGAAGATGAAATTTAGCATCTTAGGATGATAGTTGAAGTCCAATTTCAATGTCAAACCAAAACAAGATTCTTCATTTGAGAAGTGGTTAATAACACTAGATTTGAAAATGAAATTTGGCATCTTAGGATGACAATCGGAGTCCAATTTCAAAATCGAACCAAAACTAGATTCTCCATTTGAGTGATCCTGAGAGTTTAATAACATTAGAATTGGAAGTGAAATTTGGAATCTTAGAATGACAATTTGAGGCCAATTTCAATATCGAACCAAAACAAGATTATCCATTTGAGTGATCCTAAGAGTTTAGCAACATCCTTCAATCAAATCTTACATGCTGTTAATATATCACACATTGTCATCTAATATAACTAGGACATCCAGCGAAAGTACAAAATAATCAAGCAAGTGTTGAGGAAGTCTAATTTCACTCAATTAAGGTTCTAAAGCCATAATGTCATTCCAGCTGCCAATATAACTCCGTTTAATAACAAAACTGTATGATAACATTGGAAGAGCCCTCGTTTCCAACTAAACTTGCTGTACTTTGTCTATGACCTCATTAACCATTGTCAACATTTCACCAAAATTTTCCTACTCCTCTCATGACAATCACAACCCCTTCAAGCAAAAGAGCCAAAAAAAGGGTAAGTTGTGCATTCCCACTTCGATTGCGGAAGGTTATTAGTAATATTTTATAAGTAAAGACACTATATCTATTGGTACAAGGCCTTTTGCGGGTAAAGTACAATAGCAAAACCATAAGGCCTAGTCTCAAAATTGACACTATCATATACTAATTGGATTTGCGGGTCATTACCCCGCTCTCCAACTTTCTTTCTACCCCTATGTTCTCTATGCTTAAGTTTTCAATCAACTTCAAGCAAAGGATTATAATTCGCACAAATCATCAAATAAAATAAAATTAGTGAAATAATCTACGCTATACATACCATCTTCGATGAACACTGACAAGCCGAAATCCGTGGCCTTCAAAAGGGCATTCTCCTCCTTACCAGACAGCAAGAAATTCTCAGGCTTTAAGTCCCTATGCATAACGCCCATGAAATGGCAGTTATGAACAACCTTAACAATAGCCCTGCATATAGAAGCAGCAGCCCTCTCACTATAATGGCCCTTTGCAATAATCCTATCAAAAAGCTCCCCACCAGCACAAAGCTCCATAACAAGGTTTACAGATTGCTTGTCCTCATAAGCACCCTTGAACTCCACAATGTTTGGTTGACCACTCAAGTGCTGCATAATCTGAATCTCCCTCTTCATGTCCTCCTTGTCGTTTTTGCTCACAAGCTTCCTCTTTGATATGGACTTGCAAGCGTATTGGCGACCGGTTGAATTCTCAGTGCAGAGATAAGTCACCCCAAACTGGCCTCTGCCCAGTTCTTTTCCTATGGTGTAGTGATCCTTAATGTCCTCAAATGGCTTCCCCAGGATTGTGTCCGTTCTCTGGATATGTTTTGGGCTGCGGATTGGGACATATGGCTTGTGTGGTTGTTGTTGTTGTTGTTGTTGATGATGATGATGTTCTTGGTGGGAAACGACAGGTCGTTTTTCAGGTACTTGGTGGTGGTGGTGGGTTTGTTGAACAGGGGCTGCTTTGGATTGGTGAATAACTGGATCAGGGGTCTTCTGGTAACGACCTACACCAGTGTAATTTGGCCCTAAATCTCTGCTTTTGCTTGCACAACAACCCATCTTTTCTTTCTTATCGTAATTCCAGTTTTTTGGATCAAAGAAGAAACTTTGGTGTTGACTAATAATAAAGCTCGAATCTTTCTGTGATGGAGGATAAAAAAAAAAAAGCAAGGATCTTTGGATCAGAAATAGAGGGAAAGAGGTGAGTAAAAGTTTGGATGGTATGGATTCTTTTTTTTTCTTTTTCTTTTGAGGAATATAAATTTGATGCAAAATTAGAGACCCAGATGAGGACTAGAGTGTGGAAGAAGCAAAATTTGGTTTCGGGTTTGGGAAAAGAGTGTTTTTTCTGGTTAATAATGAAGTGAAAATGAGACAGAGTTCATGGGAATAATAGAAAGGCCTGAGTGAAAAGAGAGGATAGAATGGAATGGAAAAGAAGTTGGTCAACCATTGAATGAAGTGGGATTGTTGAACCTTTCTTTGAGGGGCAAAGAAGGTGAGAGGAAGCGGGGGGATCTTTTTCTATAGTTGGAGCCAGAGAAGACAGTGGGCAAAAAACAAGTTGTCAACAGTTTCATGTTTCTCTTTTCTTTATTAGAAATTTCTGTTATTTATTAGTACTTGTCATTTGTCACTATCACTCAATGTTGCTAATTTGGTTATTAGATTAATTTTTTTTTAAATGCTTGATGCATGAATGTGAGCTATTGTATATTATAATCTGTAAATTTTTAAAGTGAGCACTTATAAAATAGACTGTTATTAGTAGTGACAAAAAAAAAAAAAAAAACAGTTTCTTGAGCTTTTTATGACATGACGCGTTATTTTACTACTTTTATTATATAATACGCGAACATTTTTAATACATTAAAAATACAATAAATTAAAAATTATATAAGATGAAAATAAAGTTTAAGGAGAAAAATATTATATAATAATATAAAAAATTATACAATATTAGAATAATACAATGTAAAGAAGTACATTGATAAAGTTATATAGTATAAAAATTACACTATAAAAGTAACGCATTGTAAGAATTAGACTGTTTAAGGTCATACAGTACAGAAATTGGACTGTTTAAGTTAAGGCAGTATAAGAATAATACTGTTTGGAGAATATGGATGAACAATGAATGCTGTAGCAGTACAAAAAATACTGTCAGTATAAATTTAGATTGTATAAAGTTAGATAATATTAAAATTACATTATGTGATGGATGTGGATAAATATTAGAAGTTATGGGACTTCATGAATTGTATGGAAAAGAATAACCGATAGTATAGCAAAAATACTGTCAATATAAACTTGGACTGTATAAAAAGTTTTGTGAAACCTACCAATGGGATACTTTGAGAGTTTTGATTGAGCCACTACATTCGCTAATGTGGCCCAACCAAGAGTGGGCAACTTACCCCTAATTAATTAGGGTGATGATTCATCATTTTTATTAAAAAATCCATCCATTTTTTGTATTCATTGAACTTGGACACTAAGAAACCAAAGAAATAAAAGACCAAAAAATTGGTCTCCACGTGAAAAAGAAAGGAAGGAAAGAAAGAAAGAAAGAAAAAAGGAAAAAAAATGCTCTGTTTTCCTCCACTAAAACCAACCCCTATCATGAGTATTCTCTCTATAATTTTTCAAGTACAAACCTTCAAAATCATGTTTTGAAGCAAAGTCAAGAGTATGGAGGGAAATTTAAGGGTTTTAAGGTAAAAATCAAAGTTTTACCTATTGTGTTTAAGGGGGGTGCTATGAATGTTGTCAAGGTTTTGAGAAGGTTTTCAAGCATCCTATAGGAGGAGCTAAAGCTTGAAAGTCTCTAGGTAAAAATTCGAGTCTTATGAGCTTTGAGAAAGTTTATGTTTTATATGCATACCAAATATTTGATAAATGTTTTGGACTATGGTATGTAAGATGAATGTTAAGGCATGGTTGTTTTATGTTATATGCTAATAGTGATGATGATGGAAAGAAGAAAGTAAGGGTTTTGGTGAAATTTCTAAAGGGACTAAATCGCAAAGAAAAGTTTATTGTCTGCAGATTTGAAAATCAGCCAAAAAGTCTCCGTAACCATTCGAATTTTAAAAAAGTTACAACATGAAAGTTGTAGAAATCGTCGAAACTGTTAGGACAACATGGACAATTTTTCAAAATTCTGCCCGGTTGATAAGTTATGAATTTTACGAAATTTTAGGCATAAAATTTTAAGAAATGAAAATGTTATGAAATGTATTGAATTTGACTAAGGAGCTTTTGTAAGTTTTGTTCCTTGTGAAAAAATGAACATTATGGTATAAATTGGTCATTTTTTGTTCTGGGGGCAAAAATGTAAATATTTATGTATTTTGGGCCAAAACCGTAAAATCGTATGAGAACTGGGTTTTTCACCAAAAAATTTCGAATTCTTACACTGCTGTATGTAATGAGTAATTAAGGATGCTAAGTTTTAAAGGATTCAAAATTTATTCAAAGAAGAGAATAAAAGAAAAACGTTAAGGGCAAAATGGTCGTTTTATGAAATAGGCCAAAACGGACCCAAAACACCCGATATCGAAAAACGCCCCTTAGCGAAATTTTTTTCGTAATATGTAGGTAATAGAACAAAAAAGTTAACCAATGAGTTTCATAAGGTTATAAAATGGGCAAAAAACCCGTAAAGAGTAAAATTATCATTTTTAAGAAAATAGCTAAAGCAAAGTCGAATACTCCAAACTAGCAAAACGCTCTTAGAAGGAAAATATTCTGTAATATATTAAGTGATGAAACCGTCATGTGAAACGGAAAATTTAATAAAGGATGTTCGAGTAAATGAAAAGTAACCCGATGGATTACAAAGTTAAATAAAGAAAAAAAGTAACCCAATGGGTTACAGATCTAAGTAAAAAGAGTGATAACCTGATGGGTTTAGAGTTAAGTAAAAGGTACGGTAACCTGGTGGGTTATAAAGTTAAAAGCAACAGGTTACAAAATGAAGTAAAGAGAAGGGTAAACCGATAGGGTACCAAGATAAGTTAAAAGAAAAGAATGGTTAATGTTTACGTTATATTATCAATCGAGTAGATTGATAAAAAGAAAGTTAACTAATAAGTCGACTGTTGATTGATCAAGACACAGAAGCCGAATAATGAAAGGAAAAGAAACGGAATAGGGAACGCTAGAGCGTAATTCAGGTAAGTTTTAAATCTCACCTACAGCATGAAGTAAATGGTTTTTAAATTTTTATGTATATGTTTATAAATGTGTTTGCAATTATTAAGCAAGTTAATTTAAAAGAATGTTTGCATTTGTTATACAAAAGATTTTAAAGTTTAAATCATGATTTGCAATGTATTTTTTAAAGCATGATTGTATTTAATATACATAAAGTTTTTAAAGATCAAGTAAAAGTTTGCAATGTAATTGCAATAATTATGTTTAAAGTATATTTTGCATTTTGTTAATGCATAATGTTTTATAGTACAAGTTATGATTTGTAAATATGTTTGCATATAAGGTGCAAACATTTGATATGCTCACTAGTGTTAAAAAGAAGGTAAAGTAAAGATAATAAAAAGAAAGTATCATACCAGCCTCCTTGTTATGAGGTAGTGAAAGTAAAATTAAAGTTGCGACTTTCTAGATGTGAGGTACACAAGTAAAGTTAAATTTTGACCTCCTAGATGTGAGATACATGGCCTTGATGTTTGATTGTCTTAAGTCTTCCACAAAGAAAGCATCATGTTTATGATCTTATGATTAAAGATGTTGGTACAAACACTAAAGGTGATAAAATAAAGAAAGTTAAAGAACAAGGATAAAGGTTAAGAAAGAAAGGAATGTTTAAGTTTATAGAATGTTCGTAAAATGCTTATAATTGAAGTTCATAATTGAGCATAATTAGAATCATGCATTATAAATTTGCTTATATTCCTTATTATAAAGTACTTACACTAAATGCTTATGAAAAATATTTTTATGTTTACAAGAAAAGGTTTATAAATGATATTTTAAGAAAAACGTTTAAGAAATGTTTTACGAAAAATGTTTACGCAAAACGTTTCAAAAATGTTTTATGAAAAACGTTTTCAAAAATGTTTATAAAAAACGTTTTAAGATAGGTTTTTATGAGAAAAGTTTTTAAAGCATATTTAAATGATTTGTGAGTTTATGTTTGAATTTACTGAGCGAAAGCTCATAAAAAGTTTCTTCATTCTGTAAGTAGCCCTAAGGGTGACCAGTAAGACTTGTTTGAAGACCTCGGTGCTGCGGAGGACAGATGCAAAGATTTGGGTATAGATACTACCACAGTTTGCTTCTGCTACACAAAGAAAAGGTTATCCACTCTTTGATATAGTGTTTTTAACGTTTTAAGAAAATCACAGTTTTAAGAAATGTTTTTAAAGTTTTACGATATATTTATGAAATGTTTTATTTTCTTATAAAGTTAAGTTTTAATCAATGATTTAGTAAATGTTTCTGAATAAGTTTTAAGAAATAATTTGGAATGGTTTTAAAAGTAAATGTTGAGTGAGGTCTCAACTTCAATGGCGACAAAGATCGCAACAGTTTTTAAATATGTTTTTCAAGGATGTTAAAAGGAAAAGAAAAAAATTTTATTTAATATTTTTCTTACTAAGTAAGTAAGATTACTGTTTAAGAACGAAATTTAAGAAAGTAAAGTGACTACCTGAAAAGGCAAGTCGTCACATATAAAGTAATCTTCTAATTAAATTTTAACGATCATATTTATGAGCATCTATCTATATCGTACGTTACAAAAATATGTTCACTTACAACATATGAAAAAAAAAAAACATTTTAATAGTTCATATTGTTAAAATTAAGGCAATTTTTTTGATAGGAACCAAAAGAGATACATTTCTTTTTAGCCATCTGAACAAAAGTGATTTTAACCAGATTTATCGGTTTCAAATCATGCACCATTTGTGGGGGGTTTCCACCTGAGGTCTCCTAAAATTAAACCAAATGGCTAAAAAAGAACTTGCTGTAGGCAACATAATATACCTCAACGTAAATTTTTCTTTTATATTTGGGTTAGATCTTTCTGCAAGATGAATTTATACAAACAACGTATTTTTTCCATGGTTGGGTCAATCAAAATGGTATCAAAATTAAAAAAAAAAAAAGTATATAGAATATACAATTTTTAATGCAGATTTAACAATTAAAAAAATGAGATCTACCGATAGTTTATTTCTTTTATTATGGATTGAATGTAAATTAGAGGTCCTCTTGCGCCTAAAAACCAGTGATCTTTCATTGATGGAAAATGAAGGAAAAAAAGTGTCCGTGTGACTTTTAAGTGATTTCAAATGAAAATTTAATTTTTTTTCCCACCCTAAATATCTCTACCAAATGTAATACAGCTTAGGGACATAAAAAAGGGGCAAAAAAAAAAAAAAGGCCTTCGGAATATAACCAAACTTTATGCCATAATTGTAGGGTTAAGTCTAGACTCTAGAGGCACAAACCAATCTTCAATTTTTTACATTATGGATTTAGCTTGTGAATGTTGTTACTTTTGTTCACTTGGTTTGCCTTTTTTTTTTTTTTTCCAGTTTAATCAGTAGAAGCTTTCTATTAAAGTACCAAACAAAGTGGGATAAATAGGCTAAAATAATTACTATATAAAGTGAAATTATTTAAAAAAAAACTCTTTGTATTAAATTAATTTTTAGAAACAAGTAGAAGCATTCTTAGTGATTTAGACGGAGGTATCATTTTTTTTTAAGGTACCAGTTCAATGCGCATAATATACGAGCTCTATGTTCATTATGCCCACACAAATAGTAATGGTTTCTTAACGTATAAAAGTCAGTTATAATCATGTTAAAAAAAATAAGTTCTTTAAGTGACGGAGTCAGGGTTTATTAGCAGGGAGACCAAATTTTTTTATCAAGATTATACTAATACGTGTATGTATATATATATATTAAGCTATTGGTAGAAAAGTCAAATCTAATTTATACACATGCTTATTATATTAAAGTTAAAACCGCTATATTTAGAAAAAAACAAAAAAGAATATTTCTTGTTTCTACTCCCTAGGCTATGCCCTCATGAATTTCTGAGAACTAACCGGTGCCATCTTGTGTTCAAGTACATGTTACCAGGATGAATCCCTAGGAATGAGATCCAAGTCAGAGGCAGGTTCTTAAGCTTCCCAGCAACTGGGTTAGCGTCCCCTAGAAACCCCCGGGCGTGATCTCTCTCCCTCTCTATCGTTGAGTCCTTTTATTGATAAGGACATATACTGATATTTTATTTTTTATTATGGTAAGGTCTTATGCAAATATTGTCTGTTTTTTTATTGTAAAATTTGATCAAAATTACGTCAAAATAAAATAATATAAAAAATAGATAGTCTCTGATATCAATTGTCAGCTAAAAAAAGGATTTGTGATAGTTTGTTGTTTTTAATGTCAACCTTAGAAATCTAAATATATACATATATATATATATATATAATTGTAGTATGTTTTGTAAATTGGTTCGAATTGAAAAAATTTGGTTTAAAAATTTTAATATACAAGAGCTTTATTTTATAACAGTTCTTTCCTTTACATTGTTGTTAGTTAGAGTTGATTTGTCAAACAGAAGCTTACCTCCTATTTGATGTGTAGGTTTTAAACCATAGAGGAGCTTCAAACTAGCTTTTGATAGAGTAATAAGTGAGGTGGTTTTAAACAACAGAGACGTTTTAAACAAGTTAAAATACTCAAAATCTAAACATTACTCGTCCTCAAATTCAAATAATTTTAAACTATTTTTTATCGTAAAATTATTTTTATTTTTATTTTTTTATATAAATTATAGTTTTTTAAACATTAGTACCATTTAATCCATCATTCTTGTTTTAAATATTTTAAATTATAAAATTTATCACTGTACCACTTCAAACCCCCGCGGAAAACGAAAGCCTACGGATTAGTTGCCCACTCTCCTACTTTATTATGCAACGTGGACGTGGGCAAACCGTGCGTCAAAGGGCTGATCCTTACTCCCGTCCATGATCTAACGCGGATATTCTGTGGCCATAGATCAACATGGGGACTCAAAAGATGTGCGTCCCACGATACATTAAAAAAACGATTTGGGTCCCAACAAACTGTCCAAACTGTGGAGATTCAAGACACGTGGCCACATGGGTTTTTGTCGTTCTCCTTGTGCTGAAATCAGAAACGTGCCCTTTGGGGTTTCCTCTTCCCTAGCTGCTCCTAAAAACCAGTTTTTTTTTTTTTTTTCTTTTTTGGCTCTGAAAAAACGAGTATTGTGGGAGAAAAAAGCTGTGTTATCATTTTTCTCCACGCGGTTGTATTGTTGGCTATAATACCCAACAGTTGTTATGACAAAAGAGAGGAGAAAAAGCCCCTCTTTTTGAGAAGCCACACAAAAGAGAAACTGAAACGTACCTGAGGGAATAATTTCTTGAATTAAGAATAATTATTGTTTTCTTTTGGCTCATTATTGTGGTCTAGTAATATAGAGGGGCCAATTATTTTTTTTTTCCTCAATCCCATTGGGTACTAATTAAGTAAAAGGTATTATTGTGTTGTTTCTTTGGCTTATTATTGTAGGTGGGTCAATAATTATTTGGGAATTATTGGGATGGAGAAGGTAATTTTTCTTTATTAATAGAATATAATATTTTAATTGTCAAATTAAGATTTTAACGGCTGGGTTACAATTATTTAGGTTAAAAATTTACAATATACGATACATAATTGTTTTTAGTCACAGATCAGACCAATGTAAATCTCCATCATAAAAATTCTCCGAGTCAAATAGAGATTAGTGGGAATGCCACCCCACTAAATTTTGGATTGGTTCCTAGAATGTCTTAAAAATTCTAGTTAGATCATTTTACAAGAAAAAAATATAATTACATCCTCATTCAGGAAAAATTATATTGTTATGTTTTTATTTTATAAGAAAAATTATATTCATGCTTTTACTCAAAACTTTGAAATATATAAATCTCTACATTTAATATAAACTATCTTCAAAATTCTTTTATAATGTCCTAAAAAAACCCTGGCTTTGTCACCATTATAGGATGTAGTTTTTAATTATCAAATTACCTCAAAATCATATCATATTTAAAAAATTGCTTACTTACCAAAGCTATATAAAGATTTAACAATTCAAAACTGTCCTATGTTATTTTTTTTTTCATGTCCTATGGCAAAAAATTATTTTTTAACCCCTAATTACGTGGTACTAATTAGCCTACAAGTGAAAAAAGTCTCGATGCCTTAGCAAGAAGTCCTTTTGAAGCAGCTAATTACAATCTCTATACCAACTTTTAGTGAGAATATTACTTGTTTTAGCAAAAAGGTTGGATTTTGGTTTGGATAACTCCTAAAAAATAATTAAAAAAAGAAAGAAAATGGAAAATTTGTCTTATTAGAAATAACTGAGTAAAAGAGTGACTAGTATTTTTGAAACGTATTTCTACATGTTTGTAAAAACTGTATTTGCATTGCCTCTAACTATTTTGTTAAAAAAAACTAAAAATAAAAAAAATAAAAAATCTAAAAAATAAAAAATTTCAAAAATCTTAAAAAATATTTTGTAATATATGTGAATATTTTTGTTTTTCGGTGATTTACCTCCTGTCTAACAATGATATCAAATGTTAAATCATTTTCATGACTTGTAGTAAACTTTAAATATTGTTTAAGTTTATGTTAGTTTTTTTTGTCTGTCTTATATTTAGGTTGCAATTTTTCTTGAAATTTGAGCACTTAATCTTGAACTATGATTTGTTATACTAGTTTAGATACTGTTTATGTTAATATAATTTGGTTTATTTTAATAAAACGTTATAACTTGTTTAAATCCTTTTTGAGGTGAAATCCTAGATAACACTAAGTTATAGATATAATTTAGGTTATCGTTGGATCGTTTGAGCTTTTTAAGCAAACCTATTTTCATTCTATATCTCTAGTCACCTTGTTGAGTTTAATATTCCTATTTTATTTGTCACCCATACATTTAGCCTAGCATTTTTAATAAATTCATAATCTTTTTTTTTTTTTTTTTACTTTTCACTCATAAGGCATCTGATCTTTTAAGTGTAATTGGGTTTATACCAATATTATTAGAGGGGATGGGTTAAGAATATCCGTTGTCTATTAAGTATGTAATTTCATTTACTCTTTAAGTTTGTTTCAGTTATCTTATATTCTTGATATATATATATATATATGTATATTATATGTATATATGTATAAAAAAAGGCACAAAGCAAAAAAAAAAAAAGAAGAAGTAAAAAATGTTTCAAAAAATAAAAAAAAAAGAAAAGTTAAAAAAGTTGAATAAAAATGAATGACAAATGAAAATTTCATTTCAAGTTTGGGATTGTAATTTTGAGAATTAGATTATACATTTTTAAAGGCTTGGGAATTTTGTAAGCTTTTATGGGTGAACTTAGCCTCAAATTTATTCTTTATCCTACCTTTTATCCAAGCCTTACATTACAAGTTGAATAAAGTCCTAATAATCTTCAACAAAGTTTTATAATACATTAGTAGAGAGAGGGGTGAAAAACAAACTTATAAGATTTAATTAAAATAAATTAGTTTATATTAATATAAATTTATCTAGCTTGTATGCACTAATTAGTAATAAAAAATCACACACATATGGGAAAATCCATCATAAATAAAAGAGATACTCTAGAAATGAAACATAAACTTAATTAATATTTGCATTTTTACTTTGAAGTATGAATTTGAGATAATCCATGAGGAAAATCAGCAAGGAATTACTAGCTTTTAAAAACCAAAATCTTTAGTCTGTTATTAAGTTTAATCATTTTGATTGCTAAGGACTAGCAATAAGCTAGTTGGAGGTGTGATGAGGCTTAAAAAATGCACATTTCTTAAGGTTAAAATAAATCATTTTGTATTAATATTTATCGTTAAACTCCTTAATTATAGCAATTTAGTGATAAACAATATTTTCGTGTTTTAGTGCAAAAATATGTTTAAATATAAGTTTTTAGTAAGTTTTTATGTTTACAAATATTTTCAATAATTTTTAGAACCATTTTGTATATAAAATATTAGTTTAATTTGAAATTAATCACAACCGTAAAAATAATTATTGGTAATTTTATTTTGAGACTTTATGTATTTTATAGTATGTTTTAAGTTCATAAATATGTACTATAACATTTTAAATAATTTCTAAAAATATTTTTAAGTCTTAAAAATCATGTTTGTGTTAAACTGAAAGAAGCTGTAATTTTAAAAATTTGTAATTATTTTTGTATGTTTTAATATAAAATAAATATTTTTATTATTATTGTAAATATTATATTTATAAAATAGTTAATTTTGTTTTAATTTTCTATCTTTATATTTAAAACCTGATGAAAAAATGAAGCGACACTAGAACAAGCAAAATGGAACAACAAATTCCTCGGCAAGCACAAAATATTCGAATTCTAAAAAAAAAAGGTAAAACGTAGCAGCTTCTCGTCCGTTGGATACGGCACCCAAGCTTCCTGACCCGTCGACTTACGCCACGTGTCTGCTCAGCAGCTCAGACAGCGGGTCAGAGTGGGACTGGGTGTCAGGAAGATCGTCAAATTTATTGCAGCAAGCCCACATGCTAGCGTTTTCTTGACAGTTAGATACGTCAAACCTGACAAATTCAACGGTTGCAGATATGGTCCTACCTTGGCCCTTTTTTTCTCGGGTTTTTCAACCGCTACATCTAGAAATGAGAAGCCCAGATCACGTCTCACCGGTACCTCCAGCCGCTACGCTGTAGACGATTTCGGCCGTAGAATTCGTTCTCAGCAGCTGGCAACGGCTTGGAAAGAAAAAAAAAAAAAAAAACTTTGATCTGAAAAATGCCATAATTAATAGTAGAAAAAAATATAAAAAATGGTGAATAGGAGCCAAAAATTGGCGATAAAAGGGGAGGGGGGCAACGGCTCTTCATCCCTCCTGAGCGTAAAAAAAATGCTATGCATAAGGTATAATTTGAAAACAAGGCCAAAAAAAATTTATAATTAAGTGACTGACTTTTTTTTTTTTTATTTTTGTACTAAAAAATACGTTATTTTGGATAGGTAAATTGTCTCATTTTTTTCAAAAAGATAAGAAAAATAACTGTAGTAAGGTAAGGAACCTCAACAAGGTAAAAAAAAATGGAAACGTTTTCATGCCCAAAAAGTTTTTTTTTTTGTGTGCCAAAAGCTGCTAAAAAAGAAAAGGTCATTGACCCAAAAATTTTTTTTGAAAAGGTCTTTTTTAAAAAACTCCCCTTTAATAAAGTGTTTGGGAGGGTAGTGTGAATTTTTAATTATAACTATTTTTATAGTTAGAATAAACTTTGTAGGTTAGAATCATAATTATAATTGTAATTGGTGTTTGACAATGTTATAAAATTTATAGTGTGAATTATTTATAGTTGAAACTAGTGTTTAAATTTTTTTGGTTAGAACCATAAATTGAATATTTTTGGTTTTGTTTATTTTTTGTTTTTATTATACATCATAGAAAAGAATAATTAATTTTTTCATTATAAATATTTTGGATAATTTTTTCATTACGCTATTGTCAAATGTTAATTTATTTTTTTTTTCATAGCCGTTGATACATGTAGTACCATAATTTTTTAAAAAAATTACGTTAAAATCTGGCAAAACAAATTCTTCCAAGATTACCAAGCAATAGGAATATTTGTAAACGAAATTCTATTTTTGAATAATTTGTAGCATCGAACCAAATTTCATTACTTCTCGGTGGATCATTTACACCTTCAAGTCTACTATCGCATTCGTCACCTTCAATGATCTTCCCATATTCGTTGGTCCAAAGCATCCCTATAGTCTTGCGTCATCTCTCTACCTCGGCGTTCATCTGTGGATGCATGGTCACCCAGTATTTCGTCGATGTCATCACGATCATCATTGTCGAATTCGATGTTCTCTTCCTGTAACACCGACACTTGAACAGCATCATTGTCGAAGTGGTGGCACATATCGAATGAGCATGCTGCCAACACGTTTAGGGCAAGGTCCCTTTTTGATTCTGATATTTTGCTTGCTTAGATGATGACGGTACACATGGAACATGTGCACCATCAATAGCACCTACACATGATTGAAGCAAACGAGGATTAGTATCATTGTCTAAATTTGTTATATTAAAAACAACTGTAAATAAGTGCTTGCACTTACATCGAAATAATTTGAATACTTCTTTTGATTGTCTCGAATAAGCTTTGGTGTTTTGTTGTAGTTTAGGGGTATAATGAATCGGTAACGTAATGAACCGGTAACGTAATGAACATATTGTCGATAAAACCTCCAAGAAGCATGGAGATATTGTTTCCCCTAAGTGTTGCCGTTAATCCTGTGCTTCTCGGTTCGATATAGCATGGCACACAATATGCAAGAATATCATAAGTTTCTCATTAACTTTTACCACGGAGGAAGACCGTAATGTTGTGCGTTCTTCTAATATCTGACTTAAGGCTAAAAATTGATTGCGTGTCATCCTCACCTTGCTATACAATGGTCTTTCATGATCGTTAAGTATTTAGGACAGCTTCATTTTTTCAGTTAATATTGACGTGCGCATAAGACGTCTTTATGGCCTATTTGGCTGCTGTTGTTGCTCAAGATAAGCAATAATGAGCGTAAGCAAATCATCGTCATCTATACCGAGCCCGCCTTTGCCATTATTCTAGGATGTTGAGGTACAATATCTAGGATCCATCATGGACAACTAGCTCTATAAAAAAGATAACAGAAATGCATTTTACAAGCCATCTCGAAATAAATAACAATGTGCTGAACGATATACGCTCAAATTAAAAATGTCAATAGTCCAATGCACAAATACATGAGGAAAATCAAACAATGTGTTTAATAAAATAACTCGAAATAAAGAACAATGTGCTGAACAATATTGTCCTCAAATTAAAAATGTCAATAATCCAATTCACAAATACATGAGAAAAATCAAACATTGTCTCATAATATGATATAGATAATAAAAGTTAAATAAATCCAGTTGATACACATGAAAAATCACTTCGACATATATTCTTTGATTAATAGTCTATGATCCTACTCATTGTCATTCTCCAGAAACATCATCCGCAATCCAATGTCATCTTTCAATACCATTTGCAACCTCAGCTTTTCACGGCCAGTGTATCCCATATCTGTAAGAATGTGGATGCACTTGGCAAACTAAGCATTGGGCTTCATTTTTGATTCCACAATGGCCTGCGCCATTATCTTCAGCCAATTTGCCCCCTCATCAATTTCCTTCATCTTCCTTTTGCTCTTGCCAACACTTTGTGAGCTTAAGCAAATTCCGCTGGCGCTATTCGATGAATTTACGCACAAGCGATTCAGTCGATTTCTAACATCATTTACCACATCATCAATGGGGTGTTCTTATTGCACGGGAGTGTCGGTATGGTCATCATCTTTAGAAAAGTACTCACCTACCGGTGCGTGCAATGAAGCCATACCAAACACGAGGGAACCCGAAGCTGTGTAACGAGCAAATATGGAATCCAATGTCTTGAAAGACGGATATACATCTTTATTGAGATACCTTGCCATTTTTGGATTAGTCTAGGAAGACAATATTTAAAAAAAAAAGGTTAAATGGATACACTTTTTTGGATGTTTGTAAAATATTTACCCTAAACTGCATACATAGCACGCTGTATGTACCTTAATCAATTTGAGATGATACTCTGTAGAGAAATCAAACTCGCCACTCTTAAGGTTGACCCCTAACCCTGTCGCACCATCTAAAGTCTTAAGAAATACCCATTTTTTCTGCAGGTTTTTATTCTTATGTTTAATTTAGGTTGGCCTTATAGGATAATTGAAATGCGTTGATAAGTACGCTGCCCATGTCTCGTATAGTTTTTTATTTAGTTTACATTCTCTAGTTTTCTTAACAAGGTCTTGAAGGAGACCAATTAATAATTCTATCCTCTCTACTGTCCAAGCAATGGAGCCTTGCTTGCTTCTCGACATTTCCTTATATATTATAACAAGGCAATTTTAATCGCATCCAACAACTTGTAACATTTAAATTTAAAAATTGCAAGTTTGAAAGAAAAGAGAATATCATAAGCTCAGCAGGTTAACTATGAGCACAACTCGTTTGTGCTCGTACATGTCCGCTTGGCACTAGATGCTAGCAGGGTCAACTTCGTTGGTCATATAGACATAATAATAACAACGAGAAGGAAACATTATAAGAAATGATTACAGGAACACCTACCTGTAGACCAACTGTAAACCGGCAACATAGCACTGAAGGACACATTTAACAAGTAGCAAACAATTAACTCAAAATGCCAACATTCATCATAGCTTGATACCTTTACCTATATAACCGACAACAAAACCTTTACGTGGCAGCCACGTATCTAAAGCTAAACATTTCAAAAAATGACAAAAGTTGGATTAACAGTGAGAACAAGAGAGAGCACCAAACTGAGCCGAAGGACAAAAAATTGCTAAACCCTAAAAACGACACACTCAAGGGAATCACAAACCGAAGATGCAAAGAAGGCCTAACAGCAACACAACGACATTCAGAGATCACCAAACTGAGAAAGAACGACAACAAATGCCAACACACATAAACAACAACAATGAACCAAAAAAAAAATCTACCCAAACACCTCGTCAAAGAAACATAAATAATAAAATGTTTTGATACTTCTATTCATGATGTTGGAATTGTGGCATGCCCACCTAATGTGTCTATATTAGCAGACATTTAATATTTTCAGTTTTCTATAATACACCTAATTAGTTCAAATTTCCTTATCAGTTGGACCTTTTGCTAATTTTATGAATTTGTATTTAGAACATGACTTATGTTTAAGCAGTGTCTGCTTTTTGGAATTGGAAAATCATTGAGCTTGGTGCAATTTTGGAAAATTGGGTTTCATAGAGTTTAAATTAAAATTTAGGATATCATGTATTTATTATCCATCAAAAAGAAATAAGGGCTATTATCATTTTGGTATCTTATATTCTAATGAAACATCATATTACTGTATTGCTGTTAAAAAATGATAAAATATGTTATTTTGTAGTCTTTTAAATATATCATTCTAATATGCTAAATCTATTTTTGTGACTTGAAATTTAAATCACCTTTTATTAGAAAAGAATAATTAGTTTCATAAACTTATAAAAGAAAATCAAAATAATAGACTAGGGGAAAATATAAATATTAAAATATAAATATATTTGTAGCTTTCCTCTTTTTTATTTTCATTTTTTATCAATATATCACAAAATTTATTTAGACTACACAAATTTTGCAGCAAAACAACATTCTAGGATCACGAAACGAAGCATAGACAAGCTGAGTAGCAAAGCAGAGCAAATAGCAACACAAATAGCAACCAATACAAGTTCAAGCCTAATGTCGTAATATCATGCAAATGCATAGAAGCGGCAAAAAAAAAAAGAAAAGAAGAAGGGACAACTGCAAACGGTAGTCAACATGAAGGATGAACAACCCGCATCAACTTTGACAGTGAGTAGATGAAAACAGATATAGAAAAATCATAGGAAGTTATTTCTTCAAGTAAACATTCCAGGATCACAAAGCTGAGCATAGACAAGCTGAGCTACAAAGCAGGGCAAATAGCAACACAAATGGCAACCAATGCAACTTCAGGCCTAATGTCGTAACATCATGTAAATGCATAGAAGGGGCAAAAAAAAAAAAAAAAGAAGAAGAAGGGACAACTGAAAATGATAGTCAACATCATGGATGAACAACCCGCATCAACTTCGACAGTGAGTAGATGAAAATAGAGATAGAAAAATCATAGGAAGTTATTTCTCACGTAGATTGTTGGGCTAAAAAATGAAACAAAAAAAGTACAGCGGATTACTTATGAAAAAAAAATTCTAGCGAAACACCTCTTACCGCTTTTGAGAGCTACAAAAATTTTGCAGCACAACGACATTCAAGGATCACGAAACTAAGCATAGACAAGCTGAGCAGCAAAGTAGGGCAAATAGCAACCAATGCAACAAAAGGCCTAATGTCATAACATCATGCAAATGCACAGAAGGGGCAAAAAAAAAAAAAAAAAGAAGAAGGGAAAACTGAAAATGATAATCAACTTGATGGATGAACAAACCACATCAACTTTGACAGTGAGTAGATGAAAACAGAGATAGAAAAATCATTTACCACGAGAACATTTTTGATGTTCAACAACAACCCCAAATCACCGCATCAATAACAACACTAATGTTTCAAAATCGGACAATCCTTGAAGGACCAAAATGAAAAGTATCGAGTTTGAAGCAATGGAGGAAAGGGAGGAGTCCTTTAGCAAGCCCAAATCAGTGCTGGTTGTTCTCTGCTAACCTAGGGTTTTCTTCTACTGTAACAAGGAGGAGATTTTCCTCCACTTGAAATGCTGCTTTAGAGGGCCACTGGTGGTTCTATTGGGTTGACATTTACATGCTCTTTTTTGGTGCATCTAAGGAGAGACAGTTATCAAGGCTTGAGGACGAGGCCGTAAAACGGGCACCATATTAAGAACGAAAATAGAAATTAAAGATGAGGGGTAAAGGTCAGAGTGGGTTTAGAGGAGAGAATCGTGTTCCAAGATGATTGGTCTTGCTGGGTTTGGACTGAAGGTGAACCGATGATGGAGGCGACTAGATTATTGCTACAGAAGATGAGAGGAGATGATTGCTTGTAACACCCCAAAGTTGATTAAATGATATTAGAGTGTAAAATGGTGAATTAGTGTGCCATGATGCGTGCTTTGAACTTAATTTGATTATTTTGTGAAAATTAAGAAGCTTTGTGTTAATTTACCCTTTTAGTGATTTTTAATCATTCTAAATTATTTTTAATTGTTAATTTAATTTTCAATGAAGCAATTTGATTTGAAAACAGTGTATTGTTGCACATAGTTTTGTGCAACTAATTTTCTCTCTTTTCTTCTATTTATTTAACTCTTTCTCTCTCTTTCCTCATTTCCTCTCATTTTCTCTCTCTCCTCTCTCGTCTCTCTCTTTCTCTTGGTTTACTCTCTCTCTCTCATTCTCTCTCTAAAATTTTGAAACAAATTTCATTTTCAAGCTTCGGGATTGTGGATTGAAGGCTCAGGAACGCGATTGAGTAACCACAAACTCGATTCAAGCTTCGATTTAAGGTTAGTTTTTAAAATTTCTAAAGTTTTTCAATGTTTCAAATTTTCTTGCATTTTGAAATTTAAGAGTTTCTAAGTCAAGAAAAACTTTGATCTAGCTTAGAGTAACTTAGATTAACTAGGATTGAAGCTTTATTTCACCAAAAACGGATTAGAATCAAGATTTTTCATTTTTTCTCTATTTTCTCTATTTTTGGATTTTTGCAAAAATCTTGTTTAAAACTTGTTTTAAACCGTTAAAAAGTGTTCCATTATGATTTCCTATAGTTTATGATGATTATCCATGCTTGGGAATTGAGAAAACATGTTAGATTTGAAGATTTGAAATTCGGGATACCGAGACCCGTGCGTGGAAAATTCTAAAATTTTTCCAGATCGGCAGGTCGAACTTCGTGTTCGGCAGGCCGGATTCAAAGGATCGGCAGGCTAGATTCATCCGACCGGCAGGCCGAACCTGAGAATGTTCGGCCGACCGGACTTGGCTTTCTGGCAGGCTGAACTGTGTAGTCCGGCAGGCCGAACTGTGTAGTTCGGCCGGCCGAACCAAGGGAACTGGCAGGCCGACCGAGCAAGGAAAAATTTTGTGATTTTCACCCGTTTTAACTGTTTTGAATCCTGATTTGAATTTCAACTTCATATAATGATTTTATAAACCTAAATGGCACACTAGGACACCATGAGATGATTTAGTATCATAAGATACCTCGGGTTAGATACTAACGGACTAAGTTACTATGCATTTAGGATTACGCATGGATCCGCGGAGCTAACGTATAGCGGACCGGGATTACAGTGTGGGGCACCGACACGGATATTGAGGTAGGACTTCTACCCCTCTTCCTTGGTAGCCCTATTTTCAAAATGATTTAAGCCAAAAACGAATTTCTATCAAATGTTTTCAATGATAGATTGGAAAATGATTCTATTTAAATATCTTTACAAGCGGTTGCTTGAGAAATGTTCATAATGAATTTCATAATGAATATAAATGATTATATTTGGTAAGGAAGAGATTTTATGAATCAAAGAGATATATATGTATATATATTTTAGGGCATGATGCCATATCAGAGATCGGGTCGTGTAGTGAACGACCTTGAGGGCAGGTCCCGAAACCCAGCTGGGCCACTACGGTGGTGAATTACATATGGTTTGCCCAGGAAAGGAAAACGGTATTCTTTCTGGTTGATTTGTTTGAAATATTTTGTGAAGATTATATTTTTATTAAATTCTCATTTAATTATTTACCTGTTTAATTGTTCTAGCTCGTTTTATATATTTATTTGGTTTACGAAATTTCTCTTAAAATTGAATAATTTTCAAATATAGTCCTATTGAGCCTTTCGCTCACATTTTTATTTGTTTTAAAATCTTAACCCTAAGTGGATATCAGCATAGGATTGGAGAAGAGTCTGCCAACCGGACTTACGACCCGTAGAGGAATTGGTAGGGTAAAATATAATTCAAGGTATGTAAGATTTTAACTTCTCTTTTATTTTGGACTATGGTTGCATCATAAAATTGTCGGTACTATATGTGTGTGCACAATATGTGGGCCAGTGGGACTCATACGCGTTCCACCTCATATTTAATTATTTTAATGTTATTTCTATTTGTTTAATTATTACGATGAATCATTTTATTTCTTTAACTTATTCTATTCAAATGATTTTTTTTTTAAATCATCATATTTTTACTTATAAATTTAAAGTCTAAAACCTTGTTTTTAACTAAATCTTCATCTAATTAACTTAATTAAACCACCACGTCACCTCCCATACTCTAGGGAGTGACAGAATGGTATCAGAGCTCAAGGTTATGAACCTTGGGAATTGTGCATACATAGGTACGACAATGGAATACCACTGACAGTCTAAATTTTATTTTCAGAAGTGAGAGAATGGCACCTAGACGTCGTTCAACAGTGAATGCCGAGTTCGGTAATGATGAGGGCATGATGAGAGCCATGTTTGCTGCATTCCAGCAGATGGCAGCAAGGGCAAGGCCTGATGATTCCGAGGCTAGTCGTAGGCATACGTTCTTTAAGGAGTTTCAGCGTGCGTCAGTACCGACTTTTGATGGAACTGGGGACCCGCAGGTGGCAGAGTATTGGCTAGATTCGATTGTAAAGCATTTGGATACGCTTGATGTGCCAGCGGAGTATCGTGTGGAGTTTGCAGCATATAAGCTTGAAGGTGGTGCTAATACCTGGTGGAAACAAACAAAGCGTTTGGAAAATAATGGCAATATTGATTGGGACAGATTTGAGGAGCTATTCTGTGACAGATACTTTCCGCAGGGATACAGGGACCAAAAGGCGGTGGAATTCTATAGGTTGCAGTAAGGTGATATGTCAGTCCGAGAATATGAGGCGAAGTTTAATGAATTGGCTAGGTTTGCTCCCTCAGCAGTGGCATCAGAGCGTGAAAGATGTATCAAGTTTCAGGAAGGACTGAAGGCCCCTATTCGACGACAGATAGTTGCCCTACGGCTTAGGAGTTTTGGAGAGCTTGTGTCATCAGTAATATCAGTGGAGAATGATTATGCACAGTATTGTGAGAATTGAGCTAAGGCGTCAGCAGGACCATAGAGGAGCGGCAAGAGGAGCGTTAGCAGTCGACCGACTCCAGGAAAGAGCAGACAGGGTGGCATGAACAGCGGCAGCAGCAGTTGGTCCAGCAGTGGTCGTAGCAATCCCTACAGCTTTCACTGTCTTTTTTGCCAGCAGCCAGGACACATCAAGAGGAATTGCCCGATCAGGAGTGCTCGCTTAGGACTTCAGACCGGAGAAGGAGCTAGCCGTCAGCCTCAGCTTCAGACTCTACCTCAGCCGCAGCAGTATCCTCAGCTTCCATTCCATCAGTTTTCTCCTCAGCAACCGTCATACCCAGCGCTAGGACATCAGCAGCAGAGTTTTCAGCGGAAAATCCCTCAGTATCGAGCGTCGAGTACAACTAGTATCCAGTCGCCATCACCGCAGCAGTATCGACCAGTTAATCCAGGAACTAGCTATGTGGGTAGAGGTAAAGGAAAAGCTCCAGTGCAGATTCATATGATGACGTCAGGGAGTTCAGATGCCCAGACCCATAACGCAGTTGTCGATGGTATGGTTATGGTTTCTCAGTCTTTAGCACACGTGTTGTTTGATACTGGTGTCACTTATTCTCTCATTTCAAGTTCTGTTGTACATGCCTTGGGATTATAAATAGAAGAGTTTAATGAACCCTTAGTCATAGCTTCACCCTTGGGGCGGGTGTGTATGAATAATATATGTAAAGCTTGTAAAATAAAGGTTAGGGATGAGATTTTGAAAAGTGATTTGATTGTAATCCCCATGAGAACCTATGATGTAATCTTAGGAATGGATTGGTTATCCAGATACAGTGCAGTAGTGGACTGCCAACTTAGACAAGTGACCCTAGTGTCTGATAGGGGGACGGTAATCACCTACCAGGGTGGTGGTGATCGGTTGATGAGTGAGCGTCGTGTTAGGACATGTCTCGGAGGGCGAAAGAACGCAGTTTGTCATGCTATCTTGATGGATTTGGAAGAGGAGCCCAGTGTTTCGAGAGGACATGTATTGATTCCAGTGGTAGATGAATTTGAGGATGTCTTCCCCGACGAACTACCAGGATTACCATCGCATCGGGAGATCGAGTTTGGTATTTAGTTATTTCCAGGAACAGCACCGATTTCTATAGCACCTTACCGGATGGCGCCGGCTGAGATGAAAGAACTCAGGAAGCAACTTCAGGAACTTGCTGATAAGGGATATATTCGGAACAGTACATCACCGTGGGGAGCACCGGTCTTGTTCGCTAAGAAGCATGATGGGACTCTTAGATTGTGCATAGATTATCGACAATTGAATCAGGTTACAGTGAAGAATAAGTATCCGTTGCCCAGGATCGATGAGTTGTTTGATCAGTTGGGAGGCTCGCGGTATTTCTCAAAGATAGACTTAAGGTCAGGTTATCATCAGCTCAGGATTAAGGAAGAGGATATTCCCAAG
>CAMOHE010037241.1:0-42055 GCA_946598075.1 Artocarpus hirsutus
TAAAACTGAGGCTTTATCTTATAGAATCTCGGGTGGAAAATAAAAGATTCACGTGATTTTTATTTCGGCAGTTCGGCCTGCCGATCAGGCAAGTTCGGCCTGCCTATGCGCGAATTAAAAATAGCGCGTTTTCACGCATTTTTACAAGTATCTTATCCGATATAGACCCGAATTTGGTTCTGTTTCAAATTTTTGAGACCTTATCTGATAAGAAATGGCCCTAGACCCAACCTCTATAAATAGGGAGTGAGTCTAATGAGTTATTCAGAGATCAATAGAAAGATTAAGAGTGATACTCTACTGGTGAGAATCTGAAACTCCCTGAGAGCTCTTGTTCACAAATCACGAACAATAGCTTTGGGTTCTCTCAATTGGTTGGAAGGAGAGTCACCTTGAGGAAGAGTTGTACGTGTGAGCCCACACTCACTCCGATCGTGGATAGAGAATAGCAAAGAAGACCAGTTGGTTGAGGCTCTTTTAGAACGTTACTTCTCTACATAGATTTCAGGAGCTTTCCGGCAAATACAAGGTCAGTAAGATCAGGTTAATTTATACATATAGCATGTCAAACTTATGTTTTGGAAAATACTCTGATTTAAAATTTTTAAAATTCCACTGCGTATTATTTTTCCAACACGCTCATCATTCCCAAGGTCAGCGTCAGTTGTCGAACGACGTCTAGGTGCTATTCTCTCACTTTTGAAAACAAAATTGGACTGTTAATGGTATTTCATTGTCATACCTATGTGTGCACAATTCCCAAGGTTCATAACCTAGGGCTCTAATAGCATTCTGTGATGCCCCAGATATGGGAGGTGACATGGCTGGTTAATTAGATTAATTAAGTAGAAATTTTAATTAAAACACTAGTTTAAGAATTTAATTAATTATGAAAAATGTGATAATTTAAAACCCTTTCTAAGCAAACGCTAATAATAATTAAACAAATAAGATAAAACAAAATGAAATAAAATAAAATAAAATAATAAAAAAAGAGGGAATACGCATTGGGTCCTACCGACCCACAACTTGTACACACACACAATATCGACAAGATTTAAATTATAACCACAGTCCAAAATAGAGAGAGAAGTTAAAATAATACATGCCTTAATTTATTTGTACAAATAACCTACTTAGGTCTTCTACTGGTAGTAAGTCCGGTCTGCGGATCCTTCGTCAATCCTAAGCCGAATTCCTAAAGGAAAAAGTTTTAAAAACAAATAAAGTGTGAGCGAAAGGCTCAGAAGGACTATACTTTTAAAACTAATAAATAATTTAAATAGGAAATTTATCTTTTAAGGAAATAATTAGATAATAGAATTAAAAAACTAAATTTATTTAGATAAGTCTTATTAAAACAGTTAGTCGAAAAGGTACCTTTTTATCTTTCTTGGGCAAACCATAGTCATCACCATCGAGGTGGCCCAGCTAGGTTTCGAGACCTGTTCTTAAGGTTGCGTGCTACACGACTCGATCTCTGATATGGTATCATACCCGTCTATGTATTTCTATTATTATTTAAAACCCATTTACCAAATATATTCATTTATGTTTGTTATGTGGTTCATTATGAAAATCACTTCATTCTACTTGTTTATAAAAACAACTCATAAAATTATTTTTCAATCATTCATTGAAAATAATTTGAACTCATTACCATAATTCCCCTCCGTAATACGTTAGCTCCACGAAACCATGAACAACCTTAAATAAAAACTAGGCCTATTAGTATCTAGCTTAAGATGTCATATGTTGCTAAACTATTTCATGGTGTCCTAATATGCCATTTGTGTTTATAAAATTATACTAAAAGTTTAAAATCTTAATTGGGGTCCAAAACAATAAAAACGGGTAAAAAACAACATATTTTCATAGAGCCTGGTTAGCCTGTTGGTTCCCTGGTCCAACCTACCAAACTATGCAGTTCGGCCTATTGACCTTTTAAGTCCGGTTAGTCAAACTTTTTCAAGTTTGGCCTGCCGAATGTATGAATTCGGCCTACCAGATTCATGAATCAGATCTACCAAACATGAAGTTTAGCCTACTAAATTGGAAAAATTTTGAAATTTTCCAGAATCGAGTCTCGACCTCCCAACGCCCAATTCTCATTTTCAACCTGTTTTCTCAATTTCTAGGCATGAAGAACGCTCATATATCATAGAAAAACATAATAGAAGCTAATTTAAACAACATTTGCATAGAAAAATTCAAGAAAATCTAAAAATAAGAAAAATAGAGAAAAATAAAAAATCTTGATTTAAATCCATTTTTAATCAAACCAAGCTTAAATTCTAGATGTTTTAAGTTCCACTAACTTAAATTAAGGCTTTTCTAAGCTCAAACAAGCTTGGATTTCAAAATACAATAAAAACAGGAAAATTTAGAAAAGTTTAAAATTTAAAAACTAACCTTAGATTTTAAGCTTTAAATCGAGTCTGTGATCGTTCAAGCACATTCCCGAGCTTCCAATCCATTGAAAACCAAAGCTTGGGTTTGATTTTGAATCAAAAATTGGAAAGAAAGAAAGAAAGAAGGAGAGGCAGTGAGAGAGAAAGAGGGAGACAAGAGAGTGAGGAGAGAAAGAGAGAGAGAGTGAGCGTGCGTGAAAGAGAGAGGGAGATGAGGGTTTAAATAAAAGAGAATGTGGGCGGTTTTACTGTGTAAAAACCGTATGCCACCCACGGTTTTACAGAAAGAGGTATATTTAGCATTTGATAAATTGTTTTATTCCAAAATTCAAAATAACAAATAAAAATAATTAAAAATAGTTAAGAATTATTAAAATAAACAAGAATAACATTAATTTAGAAATATCTCAAAATAGTTAAATTAAGTTTAAAAATATACCATGGCACACTAATTCACTATTTTATATACTAATATCATTTAATTAATTTTCATGGCGTTATAATCTTACCCCAAAATTACTTGTCACACAATGTCAGCATTTAACACTCTGACGTGGCATATATGACCCTTTCCAAACTGTAATACCAAAAAAAAAAAAAAAACTAAAAAAGAAAGAAATTGAAACTTTTGGAGTAATGGTAGACATGTTCAAACACCCATACCATTACGAAACCGGCCTACGCCTTCGTATATGTAACACCTTCACTTAAATTATACAAGTAGCCGAGAATTGTACCAAATATTATAATTCTCTCTCTCTCTCTCTCTCTCTTTTTTAATTTTGTTCTTTTTTGTTTTAATTGTCTCTTTTTTCCATTGACTTCCTCTCTTTAAAGATTTGTTTGTCAGCTTATGAACATATATAACAGCCCTCTTAATGCCATTATTATTATTATCATCGCCATCATCATTATCATCACCTAGTTCTTCATTTCCTTCATCCTTTTCTTCTTCTCCTTCCTCATCAAGTGACTCTGCGGCATGGATCCGTCGGATTTTCCGCCGGGAAAATTCCCAAGAAAAGAGCTCCAAGGCTCACGTCCAACCCCTCTAAAGATTCACAAAGATTCACACAAGATCAGAAAGCCTCCTGTGGCGCCACAACCGTCCCAACCGCCGCCACAACCGCCACGTCAGCCTGTCATAATCTACGACATCTCGCCGAAGATTATCCACACCCACCCCAGCAATTTCATGGACCTTGTCCAACGCCTAACCGGCTTACCGCCTTCTTCATCCTCCTCGTCGCTGTCGTCCTCAACCAATTACGGTGCTACTGCTACTATTACTACTGCTGCTGCTTCCACTGCAAACCCTAATTTCTACGATAATCACGTCGGCGGCGGCGCAATATCGCCCGCGGCGCGATACGCGACGATAGAGAAAGCAAAATCTCCACAAAGAATGAAGAGCGTTGGAAATATTGATCATCATGTGAGTGGTTTGGAAGGGATGGTGGTGGATGGTCAATATCGTCAGGGGGCCATGGAGATCATGAACAACAACAACAACAATAATATGGGTTTGTTTTCGGGAATCTTGTCGCCGGGGCCGGCCTCGCTTCCTTGGATTTCTCCGAACTACTTCTCTCCACTGTCGGACAGTTTCTTCCATGATCTGAGCCCTGTTCTTAACGGCAACAAGAATTTCATAGATGGTAGTTTCATGCCTAGTCCTGCAGCTAATTCTTCATACTTTGTTTCTCCTAGGATGACTTCTCCAAATACTCCATCCGTGGACTTTCTCTTCAACAATATTTTCTCAGATAATAATTAGTAACTTTGCTGTTTTATTTTTTCTTTTTCAAGAGGGAGATTTCTTCATTTATTCATTAATATTTCTTTTTTTTATTATTATTTCTTGAATGATGATCAAAAGAAATGAAGAAAAAGGGCATTGTGGGGCCCTAAAGAGAAAATTCAGTCGGCCTCTTTTTGGTGGGAAATGCAAGTGGGCAATTAATTTCTTATACTGGCCCTTCAGTTTTATCTTTAATTTGTGGCGTTCTTTTTTTTTGATTATTATTTTTTTTTTGTGGGCCATGAGACAGGGTACGTAGTTTTGGATTAACGATGTCTTGAGAGCATGATGATGATATACGAATAATGTAATCCCTTTTAGATTCCTTTTTCTCTGTCACATACCCAATATTGTTGTTTTTAACAAAGTTTAATGGAATATTCTTCTCATTGCTTTCATATTTGGTGCGTTGTATAACCTATTCTTTCAAATCAATTCTAATTGTACACATTCTCAGTACACGTAATTCATTAGTTCCAATGAGTTTGACGAATTTATTTTCTGTCTATTTGTGAAAGGTTTTTTTTAGGGGACATGAAACTTTTATACGTAGTTTCTATAGGCGGCTAATATATCTTCTTTAAATGTTTTCTGCAAAAGATTAAATTGGCAATAATTTACTCTCTCTCTCTCTCTCTCTCTCTCTCATTTGTATTTTAAGCGCTTGAATTTGACATAGCATAGTGATCATAACTTTACTGTTCATTTATAATGTACGGCCGTGCTCAGGTATTTATTTTAGGTAATTCAGGTAATAGCAAGGACAATATATTTGTCAAGAGTATTACATATCTTCGACACTAAAAATGTCTACAGAAATATTGAATATATAAACAACAACTTAATGGACTCATAATTATCTAATATATTTTCCTATGAAACATTAATTGAAACACGAGAAATCAATTCAAATGTAATTGAAGTGAAATTTGTTAGCTATATATATATCTAATGCAATGCAATGCGAATATTATATTACCACCAAATTAAATGTGTGAAGATAATATATTTGGTATGCTATTATATTTAAAAATCCAATGCGTAATACTGCTATAGTTAATTTTTGTTATAATAATTAAGATTTGAAATTTGTAAAAAAAATAAACATTTAATATGAAAATACAAGTGATGATATTGTAATGATTAAAGGAAAAAGTTAATGTAACAATCAATATGAATCAAATGTCAACTTTGTCACCTGTTAAACTTTATTTATAGAGTGTTTGAAAGAGTAGTTTAAACCATCAGTTTGGTTTTGAGAACTGTAACATATGAGAATTTTTATAATATCGTATATGAGAGTTTTATACTGTTAACAGTTCAAATTATTAATTTGAACTACTTTTCTAAACACCCTATTGGTATAATAAATTTGACATAAAAAATGACATTACATTTGAAAGTTTTTTATACTTAAATGTTAGAATTTGAGGTTATAATGTTGTATATTGAGAAATTGTTACACTAACACGTTTGTCGAGATTTCCTTTACATTGGTATAAAATACATATATGTCTTGAAGCACAAAATGAAAATTTATTTTCTACATAAGATGACTAATTTAAATGTCAACAGCGAAACTACTAATGTAGCAATGTGCTTTATTAATTGACAGTTTGATCTCCTGTAGGAAGTAAAGACAAGGCAATCTGATCCTAGAACAAAACAAAAGTCTCTTTAAGTAGCTTCTTTTTTTTTTTTCCCTTTTCTTCTGAGAAAAAATTGTTCTTTTAAAAACTTATTGATAATTTTTTTTTAACTTAGATAAAGAGTCAAATTTTTCATCTTTAAGTAGAGTCAAGTGTGATTTTATCATTATGTTATGCTTGCAACAAAAAAAAACTTATTGATTAATTAATTCATTATTTTTCTTTTAAAGGAATAATTTATTATTAAGGTGTCCATTATTTAGTTTGCGTTTCAATCATAACCTCATATAAAGTCAAAATTGTTGCCGCCAATAGATTTGTGCCTCATATATTAAGGATAAATGCCTTTGTTGATTTTTTCCTTCTCAAGATGTTTCCACATATATATATATATATTTTGGTTATTTCAATATAAGTCTTGCCCGATCAATAAGTTGTGAGGCGTTGATTTCATGGTAATTTGTGTGAAAGTAGACTTATTATTTCAACAAAATTGAGTCAGGCTCTTTTTGCATTACTCAAGTAAAATTGGATCAGATTTTTTTATATTATTAATGGTCTTTTAGGATTTCTTTCTAAGAAGACGGGTGTATATATAAGCAAAATGACGTCAATAATTCTTTTTTTAATAACATTAATAACATGATATTCCTTCAAAAGATTTCATTATGTGTTTTTTAATAATCCCAACGAAGATGCATGGAGATATGAATCCAGTTCCCAAAAAAAAAAAAAAAAAAGATGGTGATGTATTATATGTAAATGGTATATATAAGGTTAATGGCGAATTCGGTGATGGAATTTTGGGCCACGTGAAACTACTGAAACGAGGAAAGACAACAAATATATGCTACAAACCAGACTCCAATCAGCTCTTCGTAAAGCATTATTACATTAAGAAGTTAATTTCCAAAAAATTTGGGGTCCAATCAGCAGCTCACTATGGTTTTTCTATTGGAAAGAAAAATAATAAAAATAATTTTTACATGTTATGCAACCCCAATGTTAATATTATGTTCAAATAATTATTATATTATGTTTCTTACATTTAAGGGACGGTTATTTGGAGGATTGTAAAAAACTCTTTTATATATATATATATATATATATATATATATATATAGTTAATTCACTACAAAAATTACACTTTTAGTAAAACTTCAATTTTTAGTAAAACTTTTAGTCACAACAATTTTTAGTAAAACTTTTAGTCACAACAAAATATTACTACTAATGTACAATTAGTCACAAACTTTAATTTAATTTTGTTGTAACTAAAACTTTTAGCCACGGGGATTTTAGTCAAAAAACATTTTCGTAATTAAAAACCTCGTAGCTAAAACTTTTAGTAACAACAACAATTAAATTAAAGTTTGTGATTAAATGCACATTAGTCGCAACAACTATTGTGACTAAAAGTCTAGTTTCGTGATTAAAAACACATGATGTATCAATTAAAGTAGTTAGAATAGACCGATTGTTTCAGTTGGCAATCAAAGTGAAAAAAGTTCTTTATTTCTTGTACATAAAATTTGACACTTCGCAGAGTTCCCAACTTTACCTTTTTTGACAAAATCCAATATAAAGGCATTGATTTTGCGTTTATGTGTGAGATAAAGAGTACAAAAAGACCGGGTCAACCTAAAACTGGTTTTCTTTTTAGCAACACTTGACCTTGACTTTGAGTAGCAACGACCATCTCCACAAGCTCTATGCATACGAATGGATTTGGTCGTCCTTGCCCACTAAGACGTACTGAAAAGGTTGGTTCTAGAATCAAAAGATTCAGTCCCACACAAAATAAGAATACAAGTCACACAAAGTGAATATTGCATTTGAAAATGCCCCATTTATGCCATTCTTCTCTCGAACTTTAAATTGCACCACTTGGTTTTTCTGAACTTTGTATGTGGGAATGCCGTCCTGTTAACATTCTATAATTTTAACCAATGTCATGCTAAATCCATAGTAAATACGTCGTTTAAAAGTCTAATTTTACGATGTAAATTTAATTATTAATGGAAGGATAAAAAACCAAAATTTTTATTTTTTTTTTCTGAATATCTAAAATATATGAGTTTTGTAACAATCTGCTGCCCTTGGAGCCCAAAATTTTCCCGTCTTTGTAAATCGAAGGACATCTTTCTGTCTATTTTATTTAAAACCCCCATTTATCATAACAAGAAGATGCAACAACGGAGCCACATCTATTTGAATGGAGGCATGTGTTCCAACTCAACTTTTAGCAATTAATTAATTTTGATGATGTTACATTTTATAATAAAAATTAAAAGCTCTTAAAATTAAAATTTGTAGCCTAACACTTATTTCAAAATTTTTGTAATATCTCACTACAAAAGAAAAATTGTAATTATCTCGCTATTCAATAGTTAAAATATATAATTCTAATAACCCAAAAATATGAAAAACCTCACATTACAGAGCTATTCCGTAATAGGTTTTTAAAAGGAGCTTCGTTTGGAACTAAAAGAAAACTAGGGGCCTGTTGAGAGTAGTCCCAAAGCAAATTTGTGTTGCATATTTTGCTTTTGGGAGTTAACTAGAGCGGCTAGTTGACCGAAAATAAGAATGAGAATGTGAAAGAGAGATATGCAGAATTATAATGGCTTGCCTTCGATATGAAGGATGCGTCCACCGTAATGTCTTGAAGGTTTTGCTATAATAATAGTTATGATGCCCGGCATTTTCACATACTTGTTGGCCAATGCATTGCATGCTTTTATAACATTAATTGCATTATATAATGTTTCATAATCATTTGAGATGTGTTTGATTATATGGATAGTGTATATCATGTTCAAAAGTACATCGTAGAATTTCATTTGAATGCATAGCTAAATGACTTGGGATTTTCTAAAAATAGATTTGGTTAAGAAAAAATGGAAAAGTGAATTCAAATAGTGTTTGATATACAATTATAGTAAATGCTTTGAAATTAAAAGTTCAATGATGGTCTAAAGTCTATTTATGCTGAAAATGCCAGTTATGTGAAGTGATGTTATGTATGTGTTTAGAATAATGGTGAAAGGAGACTTTATGACAAGTAAAAAATCTCATAGAATGTTATTAAGATTGATACATGGTCTCATATAAGAGGATGATATATATTTTAGTTGTAAGTTTACCCTAAATAAGTGACCTTTTTGGTATTTAAGTTTCCAGACTCAATTAGGGTTTCAACATGTTGAGAACTAAGTAAAGAATCATGTTATCAAATGTTTGAGTGTATTTTAAAGTGATTTAGAAATTTAGGTTTAGTTTTAGTGAAAATCTATCAAATTTTAAAAACTAGTATTTTTCGGCATACCGAAATTTCTATAACACCCGCCAAATTTCCATGTAACGGATTGGATTAAATGAATAATGACATTAAGTATTTTTCTTTAGTAATATATGATATTATGTTACTGACTGTTTTATTTTGAGGATTATAACAGGTGATGGTCACGTGAAATTGATGTGCTCAAGGTGTTCGTGTCATTTACGTAGTATGCTTGATAAAAATTTTTGTAATAAATTAATGTTTTGTTATATTTAGTGTATACGACGGTTCAACAGGCCGAATTCTCCCTCACGAAACGGTAGGTCGATGGATTCCATTGACAGACTGGACTTCACAACTTCGGCAAGCCAAAGTAAGCCATCGGCAGTGAGCCATCGGCAGGTCGAAGACCACTGACGAGTAATCAATAGGCAATCGCCAAAATTGTGACATTGATGATTGGATATAATTGGATGATTAATTCTGGTTGATTAGCATATTTTTGGCCTTTTTCCTTATTTTAGGAAAATGAAAGGCTTGACTTTTATGATAATTTGAATTATTTGATATGGTTTCCTATTTTGAAAGTTTGAAATATGGTAAGTAAAGATAAATTAGTTGAGTTCCCCAATCCCTTCCATTCCCACATGAATTTATCTCAATTTAGTCAAAAAATTTCTGATATTGTAGAGAAGAATAACTTTTCCTTTTATGCCATTCTCATTTTTTCTCATTAATTTCTCTCTCTCTCTATTGTAGGCTCTTTCTCTCTCTCAGAAATATTCTCTTAGACTCTCTTTTTTTCCTTCTCCACGTTTTCTTCTTCTTCTTCTCTCCATTATTCTCCTACAAACAATAGAAAGAAATATTGGGTTTTTGTTGGGCAAATTCGAAGAGAAATTGAGAAGAATTTGTTTTAAAGTAAGAACTTGTTCTTGGTATTTCTGAAATGTATTTTTCTCCTGTAATTTGGCTGCTATAACCTTGTCTAGAAATTTTTGTTTGCTCTGAAATTTTAATATGCTATTCATGTATGTAATATGTGCTAATTCTCAAAATTTCACATCAATTTGATTTTTCTACACTGAGATATGAATTTTCTTCTCTCTGCTACTTATAGTTGAATTGTTGCTAATCAGTAAAATTATGTAAAAAAGTGGTCTTTGTTCTAGGGGCAAATGATTGTTATTTTGCATGAAATTTGGCAAATATATTCATTTATATATTAAGCATGGAACTAGAAAGTCTCATGATGATTTGATGAATATTTTGTGTTATTGAATTTTCATTAAGACTAGGTTTTGAGACTATTCCATCAATGAATTTTTAGGACTTCTTGTTGTGTGATGTTTTTTTGTGACTAAACGAATTTATTTGGTGATGAAACTTTTTATGCTTCTATAGTTATATGTTAATAAGTTGTCATATAAATTTTAGGGCCATAGTAATTTTATTTTAATTATTGGAATATAATGATTGTATGTAACTCACTGCTTGACACATTGGAAGTTATTATGTCTCTTCCTTCTAATGCATGTTTTGGACTGTTTTGGATTTTATTTAAAGGTAATTTTTGAGTATGTTATAGTTTTTGGTGTCTCCCACATACAAGAATTTTTTGAGATTTTTTTATTTTATATTTTTTGGTGTCTTCCACATACAGGAATTTTATGAGATTTTTTATAAGTAGATAATTTATATTAGGAATGTAAATAGGGGCTGCTCACTCTTTCAGTTATGCTAGCAAATTTTGTGTCATGCATTTGTGACTTGTTTTAAGTATCAAATAGAATTGTTATAACCAACGAAAAATCCTGGTAATATATTTATATGTTAACTTTGTCCCTGCCAAGTTTAGTGCTTGAATTGTATATGAATTATGAGTTATTGAGCTATGAATTCATAAGGGTCAGGCAACATTCTCAATTGGTAGTTTTGTTCTAATGTTTTAAAGGCTAATAAAATGTATTATGGATTATTGCTTTCATGAGAAGAATGTATGTGTGATGTAATATGTTATTAGATGATGTCATGTGGTATTGAATGATTTCATGAAAATGAAATTTTTTTTTTTTTTTTGTATATGGATGTATGACATGAACATTTGAAGAAGTGAGCACATCGAGACTGTGGCGACATCATATAATAAAAAGATTTAGTAAGTTAAACAGGTAAGTACATTCTCACTAGCAACATAATGTGGTTTGTGAAAAGTTTGAAGTTGATGTTCATGACGTTTCCTATGATGATTCTATGACAGTTTTATTTAATGCATTATTATGAAAGTTTGAACTACAAAAAGTTATGCATGCTTTGATGATGTATATGTATCACCTAAATAAGTGTTGCACATCTCATGTTATGTTATGTCTATGTTTATGATGTCATGTTTGGTTTGGGGTTAGCTACCCCTCTCCTCTCATGACAGTGGGCCTATGATGATGTTAATAGTGCAACACTTAAGTCCTTAAAGATAAAACGAACAAAGTTTTAATATGGATAATGTAATGAAAGATATGTTCTATATGAAACTATACCTAGCACACTATTATCATGAAGCTTATGGTGATGATGTTTCATAAAGATGTTAATAAAATGTTTTACGTTGTGAGGTATGAAATGTACTTACTAAGCTGTGGCTTATTCATTTATGCATCATGTTGCAGATAAGGGTAAGAAAATCATGGAATAGGTGGAGGGCGAGAACAAGCATGTGAGATAAGCAAAGAAAGATGGATTGAAAACAGAATATGCCAAAGAAGTTTTAAAAAGTTATAAACTATGCTTTGTTTTTTTAAGTATGTTTATTCATCTAAGTATGTTTATTTGAATAGTCTTAAAGATTTGAACTATGTATCTATATCTATATAGGATTATTATTTGTCTTCTGCACTTTGAAATAATGAGACTTGTTTTAAATTAATTTTTTTTTTTTTTTACAGTAGTTTGGCCTGTCAATTCTTATTAGTCGTTCTGTTGGCACCAGTTTTGGCTTGCTGATTGCCCTGTATCGGCCTGCCGATCTTATTGATTTTAAACCCTGTTTTGTAGAGCCTCGGTCGGCTTACCAGTGGTTGAAGTTTAGACTACCGATTAAGTTCGGCTTGCCGAAGTCCGAAGTTTAGCCTACCGAACTATGTATGAAGATTTTAAAGTTGTGTTGATTTTTATTTAAATTACATTTCGGTATGATAAACTATTTAAAGAATGTTTATAATCAAGTAATTTATTAAATATTGATACTTGAAAAAAAATGTATGCATGGATCCTAAGGTATGTTTCCATATTATGTTTTCATTGAAATAGTTTATCTTAAATAATAGCAAATAGAATGAATGTAACGACATCTATAACATCCGTAAGAGGGCGTTACCAGCTTTGGTATCAAAGTGGATTTCTGTTTTCAATTCATGTCACCACACATCAACCCAAGTCCTCCAAGTAAGTATATTTTAAGTTATTTGTTAAAGATGCAAGTTTGATGATAAGTATAAGATTTAGTTGCTTAATGATTAATGCCCTAGTAGTGAAATCCTGCCTCATAAATTAGAAGATTGTTCCTAAATTCATAACTCTTTTAGGAAATCAATGATGGATAGCAGTAGAAGAATGCAAACTCACACTCAAACCAATGAAAGGCTGATGACAATGATTGCCAAGCTCCAAAGGCAACTCGAGGAACAAAGAGGGGAAATTGAAGAACTAAGAGCCAATGGTCAAGGCAAGGAACGACGAGGCAATGACATGCCACCTCCCTCTCCTCCCCAACCATAAGTAAATGAAGTCCCGGTTCCTGCTGCTGAGCCTAGACCGACCTAACAGGAACCACTCCTAGTCGATAGAAAAAGGTTAAGCCAACAGATTTTGACGGTTCTAAAGATCCTTTAGTCACACAAGGATGGCTAAAGACAATTGAGGCCACTCTAAACCTCGTGGGCTTCACGGATAATGAAAAGGTTCTCTATGCTTCATATTGCCTCACCATAGAGGCTAGAATTTGGTGGGATGGAATCGAACAGAGCAGGAATGTTGATGAGATGACATAGGCTGACTTCGTTCATGAGTTCAACACGAAGTTCTTCCACATGAACATTACCCGAAAGCATTATGATGAATTTGAGAACCTACGCCAGGGAGACATGTCAGTTACAGATGGGGTGGCAAAATTTGACTAGTTGACCCGACTATGCCTAAGGATGGTTAGTAATGAGAGTGAAAGGGTTAGAAGACTAATCAGAGTCCTCAGGCCAGAGATTGTTGCCATTGTGGATGGGACAAGCCCACCCAGAAACCAAAAGCAAGGTGCTTTGAGGGCCTAACGTGCTAAATTTCATTCGTCGAAATTAAGAAGAAACTAACCTCAGTCAAGTTAGCCGACAAATAATGTAAACACCCAAAATCGTCCCTAAAGCAGGAACAACAACAACAACAATAGCCAACACTGGAGGAACAATAAGAGGAAGGGCAACTCTTAGAACCCACTAAGTCAAGGCAACAAGAGGCATAATGGGGGCCAGTTCAACAACAACAATAGGCAGATTCAGCCATGCACTAAATATGGGAAGAAACATCCTAGAGAATGCTGTCTGGGAACGAACCAATGTTTTATCTGTGGATGTGAAGACCATTTTGCTAAGAACTACCCCAATCAGATGAATGCTCAAGCCCAACAGAGAACTCCTCAAGCCCAACTCCATCAGATGCAACCTACCTTAGAAGGGCCGTTAATCAGCCAGGGAAGACTTGAAACCCCACCTACCAATGCCCGCATATATGCAATGACGAAAGGACAGGTGGCTGTTGAAGCCTCTAATGTGATCATAGGTTAGATCTCGAGTCTTTCTATTAATGCACATGTTCTCTTCGATACGGGTGTCACACATTCTTTTGTATCATCATCCTTTGCTAAGAAGTTAGGGGCTCATTTAGAGCCTATGAGACAGGGATTCACTACAACACTACTCTCTGAGGAAGTGATAATATCTACGCACTATGTACGTACTATTCCTCTATGGATTTCTGAGAGGGAACACTTTGTTGATCTTATTATGATTGATATGTATGATTATGACATGATTCTCGGGGTGGATTTTCTAAGCAAGTACAATGCTTCCATAGAATCCTGAAAATGAAAGGATCTTTCATCCAGAAGGTGAACAAAAGTTCATGTATGTGGGCAAGTCCAGAAAGAAACCAAGTATGTTTTTGTCAGCCATGAAAGCAATGAAGTTGTTAGCAAGCGGTTGCATAGGTTACTTGGTGAACATTATAGACAAGAGACAGAAAGAAAAGGCAAGGATTGAAGATGTGGTAGTAGTATGAGAATTTCCAAAGGTGTTTCCAAATGATCTATCAAGCTTACTCACTGATAGAGAAATTGAATTCGAGATCGAGCTCGCTCTAGGCACCGACCCAATTTCAAAGGCACCTTACAAAATGGCCCCAGCAAAATTGAAGGAGCTTCATTCTTAATTAAAGGAACTGCTTGATAAAGGCTTTATCAGGCCTAGTCACTCACTGTGGGAAGCCCCAGTTCTATTTGTCAAGAAAAAGGATGGATCTGTGAGACTTTGCAGCAACTACAGAGAGTTGAACAAGGTGATGATCAAGAACAAGCACCCGTTGCCGCGAATTGATGATTTGTTTGATCAACTTAAAGGTGCATCTGTGTTCTTAAAGATTGATCTACAGTCGGCATATCACCAATTGAAGATTAAAGAAGGAGACATTCTAAAATTAGCCTTTAGATCAAGGTATGGTCACTATGACTTTGTGGTTATGTCTTTCGGTATAACAAATGCACCTGCAGCCTTCATGGAGCTAATGAATAGAGTATTCAAGGATTTCCTCAAAAAATTTGTCGTTGTGCTTATCGATGATATTCTTGTTTATTCAAAGAGTTGGGAAAAACATGCTGAACATTTGAGAATTATACTGGAAACATTGAGGAGACACAAGTTGTATGCAAAGTTCTCCAAGTGTGAATTCTGGCTTGATAAAGTGTCTTTCTTGGGGCATGTAGTATCAAAGGCAGGGGTAATGGTAGATCTTGCTAAGGTAGAAGCTGTTCTCAACTGGAAACAACCGACGAATGCAAGTGAGATAAGGAGCTTGTTGGGCCTAACTGGTTATTATCGGAGATTCGTGGAATACTTCTCCAAGATAGCCGCACCGCTCACAAATCTAACCTGCAAAGGAAAGAAGTTTGACTGGACAGATGCATGTGAGAAGAGTTTCCAACAATTGAAGAAAAGGTTGACTATAACTCTAGTATTGGCCATTCTTGAAGGGGACGATGGATTTGTAATTTATAGTGATGCTTCTAAGATGGGCCTTGGCACTGTTTTGATGCAAAATGATAGGGTGATTGCTTACGCATTGAGACAACTAAAGGATTATAAGAAGAACTATCCTACTCATGACCGCAAGTTACCGACCATTGTTTTTACACTTAAGATATGGAGACATTACTTATATGGGGTCCAATGCAAGACCTTCACTGATCATCAAAGTTTAATGTACTTCTTCACTCAGAAGGACCTAAACATGAGGTAACGAAGATGGTTAGAATTGGTGTAGGATTATGATTGTGAAATATTTTATCATCTAAGAAAGGCTAATCGAGTAACTGATGCTCTGAATAGAAAAACTATTGCCACGTTGATGTCATTACTAGCAATGTCTAGCCTTTAAGGAAAGAAATTCTGGACTTCGGTTTAAAACTCATAACAGGCCAGCTTTCAATGTTCACTCTTGCTTCAACGCTGTTCGATGAGATTCGAAGCAAGCAAGATGAAGATGTAAGCCTCACAAGGATTACGTAAGAAATAAAAGAAGAAAAATGTGAAGAGTTTCGAATTACAAATGATGGAACTCTATATCTCAAGGACCGCTTATATGTTCCCAACGTTGATGGCTTAAGGGAAAGAATCTTAGTAGAAATTCACGACACTCCTTATTCAATTCATCCTGGAGCAACAAAGATGTACAATGATCTAAGGGATAGCTTTTGGTGGTTTGGAATGAAACATGACGTTGCTATGTTTGTGAAGAAATGCTTGATGTGTCAACAAGTCAAAGCTGAATGCCAAAGACCTGGCGGTGATTTATAGTCAATCCAGATAGCGGAGTGGAAATGGGAGGATATTGCAATGGATTTCATTACTGGTTTACCTCGAACTATGAATGGTTATAATGCTATTTGGGTTGTTGTCGACCGATTGACAAAGACGGCACATTTCATTCCTATCAAGATCACTTACTCTTTGGAGTGGTTAGTGGAACTCTATGTCAAGGAGATTGTATGACTTCATGGAATCCCTAAGTCTATCATCTCTGATCGTGATGGTAGGTTCACGTTTAAGTTTTGAAAAAGTGTACAGATTGTGATGGGGATCAAGTTGCACTTCAGTACAGCTTTTCATCCTCAGATAGATGGCCAAATGGAGAGGATGAACTTGATCTTAGAAGATATGCTTTGGGCCTGTACCCTCGACTTCAAGACCAATTGGTGTAAAATGTTGCCATTAGCGAAATTTGCTTATAACAACAGCTACTAGGCGACGATTGAGATGGCACCTTATAAGGCCCTGCATGGGTGGAAATGTACTTTGCCTATATATTGGCATAAAGCTAGTGAAAAGAAGTTGATGGAAAGCGTTGACGATGAAAGGACTAATTTTGTCAACGAAACCTCTGAGATGCTATAATAAGAAGGAAAATAAAGATCGCTCAAAACCGATAGAAGAGTTATGCTGATAAAAGAAGAAGGCCCTTAGAATTCACCGTAGGTGACTCAATATTCTTAAAGGTTACACCAATCAAAGGAGTTATGAGATTCGAAAAGAAAGGCAAGCTAGCCCAAGATTTATCAGACCTTATGAAATTGTAAAGTGGATAACAAAGTAGCTTATCAGTTGAGATTGCCATCAAAAATTTCAGCAATGCATGATGTGTTCCATGTTTTGATGCTTAAGAGATATGTCCCAAATCCTACACACATGATTGAGCCATAGGTGATTAAAATACAAGATGTCCTCAGCTACAAAGAAAAACCAATGGAAATTTTAGATCAGAAGACCAAGACCTTGAGGAATAAAGAAATTCCTTTGGTCAAAGTCTTATGGCGAAATCACCAAGTGGAAGAAGCTACATGGGAACATGGAGATGACATGAGAACTAAGTATCCACAGCTGTTCTGAGTTTCGAGGATGAAACTCTTATAAGGCGGGGAGAATTGTAACACCTGCCAAATTTTCATGTAACGGATTAGGTTCAATGAATAACGATGTTACGTATTTTTCTTTAGTAATATATGACAATATGTTACTGACTATTTTATTTTAAGGATTATGGCAGGTGATGGTCACGTGGAATTAATCTGCTCAAGGTGTTCATGTCATTTACGTTGTATGCTTGATAATAATTTTTATAATAAATTAATGTTTTGTTATATTTAGTGTATACGATGGTTCAACAAGCTGATCCTCCAGGCTCGACATGCTGAATTATCCCTCACAAAACAGCAAGTCGATGGATTCCATCGACAAGCTGAACCTCACAACTTTCGCAGGCTAAAATAAGCCATTGGCAGGCCGAAGACCGCTGACAAGTAATCAACAGGTAATCGCCAAAATTGTGATATTGATTATTGGATATAACTGCATGATTAATTCTAGCTTATAAGCATATTTTTGGACTTTTTCCTTATTTTAGGAAAATGGAAGGTTTGACTTTGATGATTTGAATTATTTGATATGGTTTCCTATTTGAAAGTTTGAAATATGGTAAGTAAAGCTAAATTAGTTGACTTCCCCAATCCCCTCCATTCCCACATGAATTTGCCTCAATCTAGTCAAAATATTTCTGATATTATAGAGAAGAATATCTTTCCTTTAATGCCATTCTTATTTTTTTCACGTTAATTTCACTCTCTCTCTATCGTACGCTCTTTCTCTCTCTCAAAAATATTCTCTCAGACCCTCTTTTTTTCCTTCTCCATGTTTTCTTCTCCTTTTTCTCTCCATTATTCTCCTACTAACAATAGAAGGAAATATTGGGTTTTCCTTGGGTGAATTAGAAGGGAAATTGAGAACAATTTGTTTTAGGGTAAGAACTCATTCTCGGTGTTTCTAAAATGTATGTTTCCTTTGTAATCCGACTACTATAACCTTGTCTAGGAATTTCTATTTACTCTGAAATTTTAATATGTTATTCATGTATGTATTATGTGCTAATCCCCAAAATTCACATCAATTGGATTTTTCTATACTGAGATATGAATTTTCTTCTCTCTACCACTCATAGTTGAATTATTGCTAATCAGTAAAATTATATAAAAATGTGGTCTTCGTTCTAGGGGCAAATGAATGTTATTTTGCACAAAATTTGACAAATATATTCATATATATATTAAGCATGGAACTGGAAAGTCTCATGATGATTTGATGAATATTTTATGTGTTATTGAATTTTCATTAAGACTAGGTTTTGAGACTGTTCTATCAGTGAATTTTTGAGACTTCTTGTTGTGTGATGTTTTTGTGTGACTAAACGAATTTATTTGGTGATGAAACTTTTTGTGCTTCTGTAGTTATATGTAATAAGTTGTTATATAAATTTTAGGGTCATGGTAATTTTATTTTAATTATTGGAATATGATGATTGTATGTAACTCACTGCCTGATACATTAGAAGTTATTATTGTCTCTGCCTTCTAATGCATGTTTTGGACTATCTTGGATTTTATTTAAAGGTAATTTTTGAGTATGTTATAGTTTTAGGTGTCTCTGCATATAGGAATTTTATGAGATTTTTTATAAGTAGATAATTTATATTAGGAATGTAAATAAGGGCTACTTACTGTTTCAGTTATGCTAGTAGATTTTGTGTCATGCATTTGTGACTTGTTTTAAACACCAAATAGAATTTTTATGACCAACAAAAAATCATGGTAATATATTTATATATTAACTTTGTCCCTGCCAAGTTTGGTGCTTGAATTGTATACGAATTATGAGTTATTGAGCTATGAATTCATAAGGGTCAAGCTGCAATCTCAATTGGCAGCTTTGTTCTAATGTTTTCAAGTCCAATAAAACATATTATGGATTAATGTTTTCAAGAGAAGAATGTATGTGTGATGTAATATCGTATTGGATGATTTCATGTGGTATTGAATGATTTCATGAAAATGAAAAATTTATTTCTTTTGTATATGGATGTGTGACATGAACATTCAAAGAAATGAGCACGTCGAGACCGCGGCAACGTTATCTAAAGAAAGGGTTTAGTAAGCTAAACAGGTAAGTACATTCTCACCTACAACATGATGTGTTTTGTGAAAAGTTTGAAGTTGATGTTCATGACGTTTCGTATGATGATTCGATGACGGTTTTATTTAATGTATTGTTATGATTGTTTAAAGTACAAAAGTTACGCATGCTTTGATGATGATGTATTCAAAAGCATAGAAGTATATATATGTATATATGTATCACCTAAATAAGTGTTGCACACCCCATGTTATGTTATGTTTATGTTTCGGATGTCATGTTCGGTTTGGTATTAGCTACCCCTCTCCTCTCATGACGGTGCGCCTATGATGGTGTTAATGGTGCAATACTTGGGCCCTTAAAGGTAAAACAAACAAAGTTTTAATATGGATAATGTAATGAAAGATATGTTTTATATAAAACTGTGCCTAGCGCACTATTATAATGAAGCTTATGGTGATGATGTTTTATAAAGATGTTTAGAAAATATTTTACGTTGTGATATATGAAATGTACTAACTAAGTTGTGGCTTTCTCAGTTATACATCATGTTGTCGATAAGGGTAAGAAGATCATGGAATAGATGGAGGGCAAGGACAAGCGTGTGAGATAAGCAAAGAACAATGGATTGAAAATGGAATACGACAAAGAAATTTTTAAAAGTTATAAACTATGTTTTGTTTTTCTAATTATGTTTATTCATCTGAGTATGTTTATTTGAATAGTCTTAAAGATTTGAACTATCTCTCTATATCTATATAGGATTATTATTTGTCTTCTGCACTTTGAAATAGTGAGACTTGTTTTAAATTAATTTTTTTTTTTTTTACAGCAATTCGGCCTGCCAATTCTTATTGTTCGGTTTGTCAGTGCTAGTTTCAGCCAGCCGATTGTCCTGTATCGGCCTATCGATCTTATTGATTTTAAAACCCTATTTTGCAAAGCCTCGAACAGTGTATTGATGATTGAAGTTTGAACTGCTGATCAAGTTTGACTTGCCGAAGTCTGAATTTTAGTCTACCTGTAACACCCGCTAATTTTCGTGTAACAGATTATGTCATTTTAGTAACGATGTTAAGTAATCATTTTATGATATGTGTTATGATATATGGTGCTAACCATTTTATTTAAGTGTTATGACAGATGACGGTCACGTGGAATTGATGTGCTCAAGTGTTTATGTTATTAATATTATATGTTTAATCATAATTTTGTGATAATTTAATGTTTTGATGAATTTTGGTATGTTAGGGCAGATCGGCAAGCCGGACCGTTTAGTTCGACAAGTCAAAGTGACCCCTCAGGAACAGCAGGCCGATGGTATATAATTAGCAGGCCGGACCTCAAACCTTCGGCCAGCCAGACTGAGTGATCGACAGGCCGAAGACTGCTGACGAACAATCAGCAGAAATCACCCAAAATTGATGATTGGGATGATTGGATAATTTGATGATGATTTTTGATTCATTGGCTTATTTATGGATAAATTTCCTCATTTTAGGAAATTAATGTTTGACTTTGAATTGATTGAATGTAATTGATAAGGTTTCTCATTTTACAAAGGAAAATTATAGTAATTGTGACAAAATTGTTGACTCTCCCTCAATCCTCTCCATTTTCCCATGAATTTTGCCTTGATTTTAATTAGAAAATTCTGATTAATATGGAGAGTATGAGTTTTCCTTTTCACGTAAACAAATTTTTTTATCACGCTCTCTCTCTCTCACACACATATTTTCCCTCATCCTCTCTCTCTCTTCATCACATGTTCTTCTTCTACTCTCCCTCTTGAAATTTCTTGTTATTATTAAGTAAAATATTGAATTTTTGGGTGAATTCAAAAGAAGATTGAAGAGAAATCGTTTCGAGGTAAGAACCTATTTTTTTTCGGTATTTCTGAAATTGTATTTCTCTCCTCAATCCGACTGCAATATCTTAGTCTAAGAATTTTGTTTTGCTCTGAATTTTTAATATGTTATTCATGTATGTGTTATGTGTTAACCCTCAAAATTTCACCTCAATTGGATTTTTCTATGAAAAGTTATGAATTTTCTTCTCTCTGTCACTCACTGCTAATTTATGCTAAACAGTAATGTTGAATTGTCTCTATGTTCCGACCCTTATATCTTTGCCTAAAAATTTCCGTTTGCTCTGAAATTTTAATATGATTTTCTTGAATATGCTATGTGATGTTGCTCTAAATTTCGTGCCATTTGGTATTATGTAGTCTAAGATATTAAATAATCATGCTCTGTACCTCATAATAAATTGTTGCTGATTGTTTATGTTGCATAAAAATGTCGTTTTTGTTCATCATGCAAATTAAGGTTATTTTCCACGAAATTTGGGGAATATGTTTATATATATGTTAAGTATTAGACTGGAAAATTTGGTGATGATTTTATTAATATTTTATGTGTTATGGAATTTTTATTGTAACTAGGTTTTTGGGACTGTTTTATCCATGAAATTGAGAGATTGTTATTAGATGAAGTTTGAATGACTTAATGATTTTTATTTGGTGATGTGAAAATTTTTAGTTCTGTAATTATATGTTAATGACTTGTAATATAAATTTTGGGGTCATAGTAATTTTATTTAATTTATTGGAATATGAAAAATGTATGAAACTCACTGCCTGACACAATGAAAATTATTATTGCCTCTATCTTTTAATGCATGTATTGGATTATATAGAATTTATTTAAAGCTGATTTTTGGATATGTTATAATCCTAGGTGTCTACTATTTGTGATAATTTTTGTAGATTTTTCTATGGCATAAAAATGTGATAAACAGACCTAAACTAAGGAGTGCTCACTATGTTATTCTGGCTGGCAGATTTTGGTATATAAGTTGAATGACTTGTTTGAGACTTTAAATGGAATTTTTATGACTAATGAAAAATCGTGGTAATATGTATATATGTTAGCTTTGTTCGTGCAAAATTTGGTGCTCTAATTATGTGTGTATGTTAAGTTATTAAATTTTTAATTCTTGAATGTCAGAAATGTAATTGTGTTGATAGTTTTATTTAAATGTTTTAAAGTTAATGAAATATGTTGTAAATGTTTGTTTTAAGAAATGAATGTGTATGTGATGTTATATGAAAATGGATGATAAGTTGTGGTGATTAATTCATTGAAAATAAATGTTGATTGCCATTTTATGAATGTATGATATGAACACAATGAGAAGTGAGCACATCGAGACCGCAGCGTCGGCGCCTACAAGTTAAGGTTAAGTAAGCTTATTGAAGTAAGTACATTCTCACCTATAACATGATGAAATTTACAAAGTTTGAAAATCTATGATGGTTTTATGATGATTTCTCATGATGATTTTACATGAAGTATTATTATGAAGTTTTAAGGTATGAAAGTTTATGCATGTTTTGATGATAATGTTTTTCAAAGCATGAAAGTATAAATATGTATATATGTATCACCTAAATAAGTATTGCACACCCAATGATATGATAAGTTATGATACTATATGATATGATGTCAATGTTTGGTTTGGGATTAGCTACCTTTCTCCTCTCATGACGGCGCGCCTATGATGATAATGTTTATAGTGCAACACTTGGGCCCTTAAGATAAAATGAATAAAGTTTTAATATGGACAATATAATGAAAGATATGTTCCTATGAAAATGTACCTAGTGCACTATTATGATGATGATGATGTTCATAAAATGTTTTAAGTTTTGAGATTTATAAATGTACTTACTAACCGTTTGCTTATTCAAGTTTACATCATGTTGTAGATAAGGGTAAGAGAGTTATGGACTAGGTGGAGGACCAAGACGGGCGTGTGAACCAAGGGCAATGAATTGCAAACAGAAGACACCATGAAAGAAAGAAGTTTTAAAATTTTGGAACTATGTTTATTTTTATGTTTCATCTATGAGTTTGTTTATTGTTTTCGCACCTCGAAGTTTTGGAACTTGTTTAAAAATTAATTTCTAATATTTTCTTTTAATTCTTCAGCCTGCCGATCGTTACTGGTCGGACTGGCGAAGAACTTTAATCGACCTACCGATTGCCAAGTATCCGCCTGCCAATCCTGTTGATTTTAAAACCCCGTTTTGCAGAGCCTCGAGTGGCCTGCTGAAGGTTGACCTTCGGATTGCCGGACAACTTTGGCCTGTCGAACTGTGTATATGAATTTTAAAGATATTTTTAAAAGTTTATTCAGTTTACTTTGATATTGATAAACTATTTAATGGGTGTTTATAATTAAGCAATATAAGTTATACATTGATGTATATATATAAATATATAAAAAAAAAACGCATGGATCATGGGTTATGTTTTCAAATTACCTTTTTAATTAAATAGTTTATCTCATAAATAAAAATATTATAAAACAAAAGTAACGACATCTATGACGTCCGTAAAGGGGGGCGTTACACTACCGAATTATGTATGCAGATTTTAAAAGTTGTGTTGATTTTTATTTAAATTACGTTTTGGAATTGATAATCTATTTAAAGAATGTTTATAATCAAGTAATTTATTAAATATTGATATTTAAAAAAAATGTATGCATGGATCCTAGGGTATGTTTCCATATTATGTTTTCATTGAAATAGTTTATCTTAAATAATAGCAAATAGAATGAATTTAACGACATCTATGACGTCTATAAAGGGGCATTACAATTTCAATATGAGTAAGTACACCTAAGTTAGTAAATTGAATGAGTGGCTACGGTTTAGCTTTTAAGTAGGGTTGTGTATCAACATTTTAGACGCTAAATGGATGATGTGTAAGTTACAAAAAGAGGGACACTAATCAAGCTAACAAGAGAGTACTTAAGTGTTAAGTAATTTTAGGTGTGTGTGTGCTACTTTAAAAGGAATTAAGCAAGTATATAGGTAAGCTCATTTTAGCCTATCTTCTCTCAAATTCCACCATTCACTAAAGGGACTTTTGGGATTAAGTTTGGTAATTTATCCTCTACATTATAAGAATTTATGAGTTTTACTAAAATTGTTATTCTTAGAGACATTTTTATAAGCTAAGTTCATTGCTTTTATTTGGAAATACATGAAAGTGTTAACGGGTTCAAATGTAGAATACTTAGTTCTAGTTTTTCCCACTTTTTGTCTTATTTAATATCATTGCAATTATAAGGTTATGAATGATATTTTTGTGGGGACTTAGCCTTTCTTTTGTTTAGGTTTATTATAAACTTATAATGAGCTCCTTAACACTTAAGTAACTAGTATATGTTTAATGGGTTATAATTAAATATAAACACCTATTTTCAAAAGGATTGGACACCCGATCTGAACAGGAAAACCCTGACAATAATTTACATTACAAGGTAAGTAGAATTTCACCTGCATCACCTTAAATGTTGTACATGTTTGTATGTATGGTTATGACTCTATAGAGCATAAGTAACATGAGCATGTTTTGATTTTGAGCATTATTCAAGCATGCATTATATGTTAAAGACATTGTACCCAAAATGTTATTTAAAAGCTAAAGAATATAGGAAGAATTTTTATGCGGTCTTAAGGCCTGCTTATGACTGGACAGTATATTTAATGGAGTTAGTCTCAATGGAGTTGCTCAACTGTATTGTCTCGTTGGAGGCTTATAGTTTTAATATGTTGTCTCGATAGAGACTTATGGACCTTATTATTATCTTGATAGAGACTATCTCGATAGGGACTTGCAGTGTAGGAAGTCACACAATGGCATTAATGGTCCAAAAGAATTGACGGAAGAAAATCTACCTGTTATAGAAAGCCCTTAAGAAAAATCATGCGCATGTTATGTTTTATGTAAAACGGGTACAATGTAAGTTTTTAAAGAAAAGAAAAGCATGACTTATATGGCATCATTCATGGCATAGTTATTTATATTACACGTTAATTTTACTTACTAGGCAAAAGCTCACTTAGTTATGGTGATGCAGACATGGACAATTCTCAACATCAACATTAAGATGCTAGATAGTTGGTTGTTGCTCTCGTTTGAACTTGTGGATTTGTGTATATGGACAAAGTTGACCTATTTTGAGAGTTTTCACTATTGTTTCCTTTTAAATGCCTTTAGAGGCTGTAATTATGACATAGCTAATTTCATTTTGAGATATGTAATATATTATGTACATAACATCAGCCAGTTTAAGTTTGTAAAGTAAAGTTATACTCTAGCTATATAAAGAGTTTCAAAGTTCAAATGTTCTCATATTTTTATATTAACCTTACGTGCTTAATATTATAATTGTGAATAATTAAAGTAATAGCACTTAATATTAGTATGTTATGCAATTTAAATTTATATTAGGTGGGTGTTACATTTGTGGCATCAAAGCAAGGTCTTTTCTGAAGACTATCCATACACATAAGCCATGGAGTAAGGATGTGTAGCTAACTAGTAAGTTTAGGTCTCTAAAATGCATTATTATTTGATGTGCTTTATGTGCCTAATATGTAAGGAAAATGTAGGAAAATGTGGTTCAAATGAGACGTCGGGGTGGTACTACTAAGAAGGTAATACTTCTAGAGAGTGAGATAATAGAGATATCTATCTAGATAGACTTGCCGATTTAATAGAGAGATTTTTGGAACAACAACTTAAACAACAAGCTAAAAGAGCCCCTCCACCTCCAACTCTACTTCCACCTCCTCCACCACCACCAGTAGCTAGAAATGAAGTTATAGATGTTGTTAGTGAGCGATTCTTAAAGTATAAACAGCCAATATTTGAGGGTGGTACAGACCCTAAAATTGCTAAGAATTTGATACCTACCATGGAGTGGTTATTTGACTATGCTAGAGTTACAAATGCTAATAAGGTGTATTGTGTTGTCATTATGTAGGAGGATGCTACTTCTTGGTGGTACAATATGGCAACAATTTGTAATATTGCAACTACGACTTGAGAGAAGTTTAGGCAGTTATTTGAGGACAAGTTTATGACTTCTGGCACTAGGTATGATAAGAGAAGGGAATTTGCTAATCTGAAAAAGGGTGCTTCAACAGTTACGGAGTATCTTAGGAAGTTTGATGAGTTGTCCAATTACGTCCCACACCTTGCTAACAATAAGAATCTAAAGATTAAGGATTTCATGAATAGATTGAATCCAACCATTTTATAAAGACCTTGAAGTAGCTGATTTGGAAGGAGCAACTTTTTCCAAAGTGGTTAGTAAGGCATTGAAAGTGGATAGTTGAGAAAAAAAAATTACAAGATGTTCGGAGGGAACAGAGAGAAAAACAAGGGAGATTTTAGGGCAATCAAAGTAGAAATTTTTAGTCTAGCTCTCCAGAAAATCGAGGCAGAGGTCAACCACCATCATGAGCACGAGGTGGTCAAAAGAGGCAAGGTTATTGGAATCAAAGGCAACAAGAAAAAGGAAAGAAAAAAAAGGTTCCACAAATTGCACTAGTTACAACTACCCAAAGAATTGCATGTCCTAAGTGTGGTCGATTTCATCCTAAAGAGTGTAGGCAAGGAGCTTATTCTGCATGTCCTAAACAAGGACATTTTGCTAGAGACCGTCATATGTCTATAGGTGATTAAAAAAAGAAGGTTTCTGGTAAGCTTTACGCACTCACACAAGCTGAGGTAGCAACTCGCCCAATAGTTGTTATAGGTGAGATACTTATTCATGGAATTATTGCATGTGCATTGATAGATTCAGGAGCCACTCACTCATTTGTACATGTGGGGTATGTGAGAAATCTAGGTAAACTAGTGGACTAACTCAAAATTCCATATTGTGTAACCTTGCCTTGTGGAGATATTTTCAATCAACTAAGAGGTTAAGAGCATGTTTTCTTGATTTCCAAAATTTTGGAAGGAATACCTACCTTTTGGTAGAGGTTTTTTTTTTAAAACAATAGTTATCAAGTAGCCATTCGTATGGCACCGTATAAAGACTTGTATGGTCGTAAATGCAGAACTCCTATGCATTGGGATGAAATGGGAGAAAGGAAATATCTCGGACCTTATATTTTATTGAAGAATGAAAAGGCAATTCTAAAGATCCGCAAGAGAATGTTAACAACTCAAACTGAACAAAAGAGCTATGTAGATTCTAAGGGAAGGAATATTAATTTTGAAGTGAAAGATAAAGTTTTTCTAAAGATTGCACCGATAAAAAGAGTGATGAGATTTGGTAAAAAGGGAAAATTAAGTCCAAGATACATTGTGACATTATGGAGAAAGTTGAAAAAGTGGCTTATCAATTAGCCTTGCCACCATCATTAGCAGGAGTACATAACTTTTTTCATGTGCCAATGCTAAGAAAGTATGTTTCCAACCCTTCGTATATGCTGAAACAAGAAGATGTTGAGTTAGAAGAAGATTTGACTTATGAAGATCAACTAATGAAAATTTTGGATAGGATAGAGAAAGCACTTAGAAATAAAAAGATTCCATTAGTTAAAGTGTTATGAAAGACCCATTCGGTTGAAGAACCTACATGGGAATTGGAAGATGACATGAGATCAAAGTATCCACACTTGTTTGATAAGTAAATTTTGGGGATGAAATTTCATAGGGGGGAGAGTTGCAATGCCCGATATTCTCACATACTTGTTTGCTAATGCATTGCATGATTTCATGACATTAGTTGCATTATATAATGTTTCGTGATCATTTGAGATGTGTGTGATTATATTAATAGCATATATTATTTTAAAAAGTACATTTTGTAGAATTTTATTTGAATGTATAGCTAAATGACTTGGGATTTCCTAAAGATGGATCCGGTTTATAAAAAAAATGGAAAAGTAAATTTTAATGGTGTTTGATATACAATTATAATGGATGAGTTGAAATTAAGAGTTCAATGATGGTTTTAAGTCTATTTATGCTGAAAATGCCATTTTATATGAAGTGATGTTACGTATGTGTTTGGAACAATAGTTAAAGGAGACTTTATGATAAGTAAGAAATCTCCTAGAATGTTATTAAGAACGATACATGGTCTCATATAAGAGGATGATATATATTTTAGGGGTAAGTTTATCTTAAAACCCTAAATAGATGACCTTTTTGGTATTCAAGTTTACAGACTCAATTAGGGTTTCAACAAGTTGTAAACTAAGTAAAGAATCATGTTATCCAATGTTTGAGTGTATTTGATAGAGATTTAGAAATTTTGATTTAGTTTTGGTGAAAAACTATCAAAGTTTAGGAACTATTATTTTTGGTGTACCAAAATTTTGGTATGAGTAAGTACACCGAAGTTAATAAGTCAAATGAGTGGCTATAGTTTAGCTTTTGATTAGAGTTGTGTATGAGTGTTTTAGAAACTAAATGGCTGATGTGTAAGCCACAAAAGAGGGACACTAAGCAAGCTAACAAGAGAGTACTTAAGTGTTAAGTAATTTGAGATGTGTTTATGCTACTTTAAAAGGAATTAAGCAAGTAGGTGAGCTCATTTTAGGCCATCTTCTCTCAAATTCTACCATTCACTAAAAGGACTTTTCAGATTAAGTTTAGTATTTCATCTCCTACATTATAAGAACTTACGAGTTTTACTAAAATTGTTATTCTTAGAGATATTTTTACAAGCTAAGTTCTTTACTTTTATTAGGAAATACATGAAAGTGTTAAGGGATTCAAATGTAGAATATTTAATTTTAGTTTTCCCCACCTTTCATCTTTTTTAATATGGTTGCAACTATAAGGTTATAAATGATATGTTTGTGGGAACTTAGCCTTTTTTTTGTTTAAGTTTGATTTTAAACTTGTAATGAGCTCCTTAACACTTAAATAACTAGTATATGTTTAATGGGTTATAACAAAATATAAACACCTATTTTCAGAATGATTGGACACTGGATCTGAAGAGGAAAACCCTAACAATAATTTACATTACTCTATAATACGAGATAAGTAGAATTTCACCTACATCAGCATAAATGTTGTATATATTTGTATGTATGATTATGACTTTATGGAGCATAATTAACATGAGCATGTTTTGATTTTGAGCATTATGCAAGCATGCATTATATGTTAAAGACGTTATATCCAAAATGTTATTTAAAAGTTAAAGCATATAGGAAGAAGTTTTATGAGGTTTTAAGGGCTACTTATGATAGAATGGTATATTTAATGGAGTTAGTCTCGATGGAGGTTGCTCCATTGTATTGTCTCGTTGGAGGCTTACAGTTTTGATATGTTGTCTCGATGGAGACTTATGGACCATATTACTATCTCGATGGAGACTATCTCGATGGGCACTTGCAATGTGGGAAGCCACATGACATTAATGGCCTAACATAATTGACTAAAGGAAACCTACCTGTTATAGGAAGCCCTAAAGGAAAATCGTGTGTATGTTATGTTTTATGAAAAACTGGTACAATATAAGTTTTCAAAGAAAAGAAAAGCTTGACCTATATGGGATCATTCATGGCATGGTCATTTATATTACCTATTAATTCTACTTACTGGGCATAATGTCACGTCCCAAAAGAGCTCTTTTGGGACATGACACTTGCTCTGATACCACTTGTCACGTCCCAAAAGAGCTCTTTTGGGATGTGACAATAAGCTCACTTAGTTACAGTGATGTAGATAAGGACAATTCTCGATATCAGTAGTAAGATGCTAAATAGTTGTCTAGCGCACTCCTTTGAACCCCGTGGACTTGTTTCTATGGACAAAGTTGACCTGTCTTGGGACTTTTCACTACTGCTTCCTTTTGAATGCCTTTAGAGGCTATAATTATGATATGATTGATTTCATTTTGAGATATGTATTATGTTGTGCATATAACATCAGCCAGTTTAAGTTTGTAAAGTAAAGTTATACTCTAGCTATATAAAGAGTTTCAAAAGTTCAAATTTTCTCATATTTTTATATTAACCTTATGTGCTTAATATTATAATTGTAAATAATTAGAGTAATAACACTTGATATTAGTTTGTTATGTGTTTTAAATTTATATTAGGCGGGTGTTACAATAAAAATAAAAAAAGTACAATTTTACAATGAAGAAAGAGATTAGGAGAAAGAGAGAAAAGGGGAATTGTAGAGAATAATACACAAAAAAATGGAGAAACAGACATTATTTATGTATCCAGAATTTGTGGTGCCAATCTACTATTTATAGGAAATAATTTAAGTCGTCTTAGTTGCTGGATCCATAAATTAATCTATTGAATGACAAGTACAGGTACTTTCCTTATTTGGTTCTAGTTGAGTTTTCTTTTCTCTTGTTTTCTTTTTTATTTAAGGAACTTTCACTTTAAGATCAATATGATTTATTCTTTTATTTCGGTTCGTGTATCCTAAAGTATTCCTTTCCTAATTTATTAGAAGTGTGGTTCCACGGAGCTTCAGTCAATAGTCAATGATGGTCGTCGTTTCACCTACCAACTTGAGTCGATCTTGACTGTCAAGTCATCCTCTAGTTGATTTTGGCTAAATATATCAATATGCCTTGCTCAAGTTGTTTGGTAATAGTTGGCTTAAGGACCTTGTCAAAGTCAATTGATTTCAATGAACAGATCCAATCCAAATCGACTTGTATATGGTGAAGATTGAGGTACGAAATCTGACCTCCAACATGTATGAAAATAAATTTAAAAAAATAATTTGTTGAGAATGATATTGCAATCATTTTCAAAATTGTGTTTTGTTGTTTATCTAGATTAGAGATTGTTTTGAATATTAAAAATAAAGTAAAGCTGTATTTGGTTATGCTCTTGATAATGTATCGTTGAGTATATAGACAATTAGGAATCGACGATTGAATTTTTTTGAAACTTGAAATTTGAAAAGTTCTATGAGGGCAAGTAAATATGCAAGTCTATCATCTCAGACCATGATGGTAGGTTCACATCCAAGTTCTGGAAAAGTATACAGACTGCAATGGGGACCAAGTTACATTTTAGTACAGCTTTTCATCCTCAGACAGACGGCCAAACAGAGAGGATGAACTTAATCTTAGAAGATATACTTGGGGCCTGTACTCTCGACTTCAAGACCAGCTGGTGTAAAGTGTTACCATTAGCGAAGTTTGCGTACAACAACAGTTATCAGGCGACAATTGGGATGGCACCCTATGAGACTCTATATAGGCGGAAGTGTAGATCGCTTATATGTTGGCATGAAGCTGGTGAAAGGAAGTTGATGGAAAGCGTCGACAATGAAAAGACTGATTTTGTTAATGAAACCTCCAAGATGATAAGTTAATAAGAAGGAGAATAGAGACCGCACAAAGCCGTTAGAAGAGTTATGTTGAAAAAAGAAGAAGACCCTTAGAATTCGCTATAGGCGAATCTGTATTTTTAAAAGTTGCACTAATGAAAGGAGTTATGAGGTTTGGAAAGAAAGGCAAGTTGAATCCGAGATTCATCGGACCTTACGAAATAGTGAAGCGAATAGGTAAAGTAACGTATCAGCTGCGATTGCCATCAGAAATGTCAGCAATGCACGATGTATTTCACGTTTCAATGCTCAAGAAATATGTTCCAGACCCTACGCATGTGATTGAGCCACAAGTGATCGAGATAAAAGACGACTTAAGTTATGAAGAAAAGCCAATGGAGATACTTGATAAATTCCTAGACTAAGATATAGCTGTCGAATTAAGGAGAATAAATACCAAAAAGAAAAAAATGAGCCCTTACCTTAAAACAATTTCTTCTCAAAACTCCTTCGAATTAACACCAAAGATATTTCAATATTCATTCAAATTATAGCAGAGGAATAGAGAGGGACAGGAGGGAAAAGAACATGAAGAAGAGAAAGGGTGAGAGAGAGGAAACGTGAGAGAGAAAGTGTGTATGTCTTTATGTGAAAATAAAAATGGCGTAAAAAAAAGAGAAATATATTATCTCTTTAATTTTAGAATTTTTTTTGGCTAAAATTGTGCTAATTGCGTGGGGAATGGAAAGGATTGGGGGAGTAATAAGGGAAAGTCAATCAATCATTCTAACTTACCATATTTCTCAATTTCAAATGAGGAAACTTCATCAATTAAATCCTAATCAATCAAAAGTCAACTATTTCATTTCCTTAATTGAGGATCTCAATACAATAATATGCCAATCAATTAAAAATCATCATCCAATCATCCAATTATCTCAATCACCAATTTTGGGTGATTTCTACTGATTGCTCGTCAGCAGTCTTCGGCCTATCGATTTCTAAGTTCGGCCTGCCGAAGTTTGAGGTCCGGCCTGTCGTTCTGTGAGAGTCATTTCGGCCTTCCAAACATTAATAACATGAACACTTGAGCATATCGATTTCACGTGACTGTCACCTGTCATATCACTTAAAATAAAATGGTTAGCACCATTAGATCATATATCATAACACATATTGATAAAGAAATTACTTAATGTCGTATCTATTCAACATATTTGTTACATGAAAATCAACGGGTGTTACAATTCTCCCCACCTTATAAGAGTTTCATCCTCGAAACTCAAAACAGTTGCAGATACTTAGTTCTCATGTCATCTTCACGTTCTCATGTGGCTTCTTCTACTTGGTGATTTCGCCATAGCACCTTGACCAATGGAATTTCTTTATTCCTTAAGGTCTTGGTTTCGCACTTTTTTTATTAAGGGGTAATTTTGAAAAGAGTCTTTAAAAATACAAAGTAAAAAAAGGAAGTTCCTTTAGAGGCATTCTTGCAAGTTTTTCAAAAAAATAAAAGCACTCAAAATTAAGTGTAGCAGAGTTCCGTGGGCCATTTGTAAAATAGTTCTTTTGTTTTTTATTCTTTTTTTTTTTTTTAAGGGGGCCTTTGTAACGTCACGGTGAATGATTATGCATATCCTATCCAAACTTTTGGTTTCTCAAAAGTCAATATAATCAAATATAATATGATATTCATTACACTTAATTATTTTGTTTATGGCTTCTTTCATATGTTATGTTGTCCAATGTTGGAGTTGTTACATGGAAGCGCGTTAAGAAAAAACAGTTTCTAAGCAAAAAAAGCACAGGAAAAAAAAAGATTTTTAAAAAAAGGCCCACAAAAGATCAAAAGTCGTATGATTGTTATCCATATTTGTAAAGTGAAGGGCTTTGAAAATTAAAAGTGCTAATTATTGAATGGAAAACGTTGATTTAGGTTTGGAATGACCAAAAACAGTCTGGGTTAGCTTATTACATATTCCAAATTGCCTTTAGCTTTCTCTATTCAATTCAACCTAACACACGGAGACGTGCAAGAGATATGCTAATAAAATGATTTCCAAGGCTTCCACTACCACAACTTTCTGATTTTTGAACGCAGTCAAAATCCAGTTTCCATTTACGTAAGTTAAGAAAATTGAAAACGACACAAACAAGCGGGAAAAAAAATTAAAAATAATAAAAAAAATAAAAGGGGCAATTGAAAAAAAAAAAATACCTCATCCACTTATGGCCCAGTACAGACTTCATTATTCAACTTTAGAAATTAAGAGGAAGCAAATAAATGGAAAAATAATAATAATAATAGTGATGATGATGATGGTGATAATGATAATAACAACTAACTGATTCACTTTTTAAGCAAATGATAAATTCTTACATTAGTCCTTAATCTTTCACGAAAGTAAATTTTTGGCCTCCAATTTTTTTTTCACCAAACCAACCCTTTCCTTGCATTTTCATTACTGGGGGACCAATTAACTGACCTCCGTTATCTTTTGTTTCATGTGAGTTACACATGATGTCTTTAGTAAGGGCATTTTAGTAAATTATTTAATGTTTTAAGAAATTAAAATTAAAACATAAAAATAATGAATATTATTAAAATACAAATCAAAAAGATAAAAAATCAGGAAAAAAGAAAACCAAAACCCACCCAAACCTAGCAACTCTTCCCCTATCGCCCACCCCTACCCATCGCTCCCCTCCTGCGCTAACAACCCCTCCTCCCCGCTTAACCCTATTGCACCCAGCCCTTGTGTTTGGCTCCATGTGGAGTGCCTCGTTCCTCCTCTTCAATTCCTCGTCAAGCTTGTATTGCCCTCTTCCTCTTCCTTATAGTTCGAATCCAGGCCCCCACGTGCAAAGAAAAAGAGGGGACAAAAGCACTCTGAAAGAGACGAGTTCACATACAGATCAAAAAGGCTCTTAACTTTCCACAATCCAATTCAAGATAATAAACAAACGCCAAAAAAAAACTGCCTTGTTGACGACCCCCTTGGAATGCCCCCTCGTCACGAGCTCAGACCCTACCTTGTGATCTCCTCTGTCTCGAGCTAGCCCCAAAAGCAATCTCCTAGGTCGTGAGCTCCTCTGTCAAGATCGAGACTAACAGTGGTGAGTTTCTTTTTTTAAGATTTGTTCTAATTTTGGATTGAAATTTTGGGGAAAAAAAGGAAAGATTATCAATTTGATTTACTTGTGGTTTAGGGTTTAGAAATTTTTCGTGGTTTTAGCTTTCATGAAACATGATCTATGTCGTTTTGGATGATTTTGATGAGAAGGGGCCAAGGAGATTGGCCACTCATTGGCGCGGGAGGGGGGTGGTGGGTAGGGGTCAGCGATAGGGGAGGAGCTTAGGTTTGGGTTTGGGTTTTGGTTTTTTTTTTCCTTTGTTTTTTTTTTCTAATTTTTTTCTAATTTTGATTATTTTTTAGATAAAAATCAAACAAATGGCTATGATTTGATGTTTTTGAATAAATAGTTGTGACTTACTCTTAATTTTTTTAATTATCAATTATTAAAAGGTAATTTAGTAATTTTCAATTAAAAATGATATTCAACAATGTTTAACGGCCAAACTTAATGTCTTGACTGTTAAAATGGTCTCTCAGCAACTAAAATGAAAGGTTATGGTTGATTTGATCCAAAAAAATTGATGACCAAATGCTCATTTTCATAAAAAGTCAAGTACTAAAGTGGCAGTTTATCCTGTAGCAAATCAATAATGAAGTTTTTTTTTTTTAGGTTTTGTATAAAATATAATTTCAGAGTGCAACAATATTTCATTGAATTTCCTTTCCAGTATTCTTATTAAAATATGAAGAATTGCAGATGATGGCACTACAAGCAGTATAAATTGACATCACCTTCTTTGTTTGGCTTATTTTTTACTCTAAACTATTAATCTTAACCCAAAAAACAAAAGAAAAAAAAAAAAAAACTCAACCATATTACTTTCCATCACCCATATCCTGTCCTTTTTAAAGTCACATCGCAAACAAGAAATGGGAACGGATGCCCGATAAGAAATATTCCTACCCATGGGGGCTAGCGAGTACCTCGTGGGTTGAATATTTAGAGAGATTTCTATAAATATCATCTTTTAAAATTTATTTTTTATAAACATAACATATGTTTATTTGTGACATAATTTAACATATAATATAAATAATTGTATGATATAAACTTTTTTAAATATAGTATAAATAAATACAACTTTGTAAAAATGTAACATAACATGTAATTTTCTCGTATATTAATGCTCGTGTGATAATAACATGGCCAAACCGCTTTTATCATACATAATTTTGCATTTATTTATGTGAACTTACTATATTTAATAGAAAAACTCTTTGTGGCCCGAGTGGGCTGTGGCCCGGGCCTCTCACAGGCCTAGGCCATAGCCCGCTTGGGCCATATCTTACTGCTCTATTTAATAAGAGGGAAAGAAAATAGGTTTGAACAATATTACATCATCTATATGAATTTACCCAATATTGGACCAATATTGGGAAGACCATGACCGTGGTAGTTGATACCTTTTTTTTTTAAAAATTTGAAAACTTAAGGTCTCCTAATAACAGTCGATCATTAGGAAAATCAAATAAGGGCAACTGCTTCTATAGACAAGAACTAAAATCAAGATTTTAATTTATAGGGAAAAAAAAGATAAAATTTAGGTGAGGAAAATAGAGAGAAAAAACATGACTTTTTATTAATCGTATTTTGTATGAATTTTTATTTACTTTTTCAAATTTAAAAGAGTAATGCTAGGAACATCAACTTTGATCTTCACTTTTGTTTTTTATAAAAAATTCAAATCTCTCACCTTATCTATTCTCTCTTCTTCTTTTTTTAACTCCTGCCAAACAACAATGAATACCAAAATCCTCCTGCTTGTAGTCCCCTCAAAGAGCTTATCTTCCACTTTTTCATCCCATCAAAGTTTAGCTTATATTTGATAGAGCAGAAAAGGGGAGGAAAGAAATTGGAAGAGAGATTTTGGGGAAGAAAAGAGAAACTTGAGTCCTTTTGGTTGAGAAGAATTGTGAGGTTCAGTACATATATGATTTCAAAAAAAAAATCACATTGCAGAAAAATTATTTTGACAAGATAATTAGTTAAAAAAGTATTTATTAAGTTCATATTTTAGAAATAAGAATTTAGAGGACTCCATAAAACATATTTAAGTAGGGACAATATTTTAAAAGACAAATTAGAGAAAAGAATATTTGAATGAGAAACATTTAAGAATACAAAATTTCTGGAAAAAAAAAGGAAAAATAGTTATGTAAGGTTTTTTTTTTTTTTTTTTTGTTGAAATCGTTTTCAATATATGTTAGTTATTTGGCTGCATAAAAAATTAAGAAGAGACATATTTAAAAATTATTTTATAAGAGTAATTAGAGAAAAAACTTTTTGATGAAAACAATTTAAAAATATATGTTATATATAAATATAAATGAATAATCTAACAGGGATGGAGTTGAGAAATTATTTCAAATTTAATTAAAAAACACTTGAAAAAAAATTCAATGCCAGGAGTTGAAGTAAAGAGTAACAATAATACATCCTACTTCCTCCTTCCTAGAATACCTAATACATAGACATACATATTGAGGCACGACTTGATGTCAAGGGAAATCCCATACCAATTCATCCAGTATAAACCCACAAGCAGATCGACTCTGCAAACAGTGCACTTGGAAAATCTCCAATGCAGAATGTCTATGCTATACTTGGCACATGTTATGCTTGGTTCTAAATTTAGCATTTATTTTTGGTTTGGATTAATATATATAGCATATAACAATTTTGGCACTTGTTGCTTATGGGTTGATGCTTTCGCTTTTTTCCAAACTTATTATATTAGTCCTTTTCAATTATTTAAAATTACTTTCAAAAGTCCCAAAGCTTAAAATTGATGAAACACTAAACAACAATATTGTGAAACGCTAACTAACAACAAAAGTTTTCACTAATACTGGCTTTCTTTAGAATCAAAATCATATCTCATGGACTTACAACGTGAGGGTTAAGAAGAGTAACAACCATGTCTACCGCATCTCTTTTTTTTTTTTTTAATAGCATCCACAGCATCTCTTGCCCAAAGAACTGATCGAACTCCGCCAATGGTGGTCGGAACATTGAAACTTTTTGTTAAACGTCAAAGCTTGCCTCCTCCGAAAGAAGCCCCATAGATAATATTTCGCCCGAAACCCTGCAAACCGATCAACCCGTGGCTTAACTTTGTGGTGCTAAATGTAGATAAACGCTGAACAAAATTTAAAGCAGAAGGAAAAACTAGGAAGAAAAACAAAAATCAAGTAACTAAAGCTCACTCCACATATGCAGGGGCAAGGCAGAAGATGTGAAAACTAAGAGTTCTGCTTCTTCCAACACGGCTCTCATAGCAAGGTCTTGGTCAATCATGCTGGTGATCAGGCTGTCAAACACGTTGTCATCTCCGCACCAGAACACGACACTCCGTTAAAAAAAGAACAAATAAACGAAGCGAAGAAATCGAATGATAAAATGAATGTCAAAACCATCACCTTCTGTTGTCAGGAAAGAAATAAAGAGCAAAATGATCGTAACTTGGCCCACAGTTCTGAAAACTTTTAGGCCAAAAATGAGATCGATTGGATAATTCAAGAGAAATAACTTCTGGTCATAACTTCGCGACCTCAAACACTTTAGGACATGCCAAGTTGGATAAATGGGCGGTGACAGAAAGTCTGTCAAAAGTGTTCAAGTCCTTGTTGCAGATGGTCAAAGTTCCCCTGGCAGATGAATTAAATCACAGAGTTGCAAACTGCATCATACATGCAACTTCGTCATTATTTACATATAAGGCAACAGAATAGAGTTTCTTACTTCCAGATTGGGTCAATGATAGGTTGCGCTTCCAAGTAATAATTCCGCTCTGAAACATTTGAAAGCTTGGGGTCACCAACATCATTTTGAGAAGTTTCCAAAGGTTCATCTTCTAGAAGCAGTCTTTGTCGTTTTCTGAATGTCTGATCCTTATATAATACTCGCCTCTGTGCTGTGGCTCGCTACAATAAGGCCTGCTATCACGTATCTGAAACTTCATTTTAACCTGAGAGTTTCTTTGTTCTCTGAGCTTATGATACTTATCAAGCTTGCCTCCTTTGTACCCGGGCTCACTACGAGAAGGCCTACCATCACGCTGCGCCTCCGCTTTACCTACAGCACCGGAGAAGGTCTTTCGTTGTGAGATATTTAAAGGCATGGGTCTCTAAAATGAAAAGATTTTCTTTGCCTACCAAACTTCTGATACTTATCACACTTGGTTCTGTACCATGGCCCACTATTAGAAGGCCGCCAACTATCATGTATCCGCGCCTTATGATGACCGGCAGCAACTTGAAAGGTTTCCACAAGTTCAGCCTTTTCATCTGAAAGTGCCAATCTCCAATCTTTTGTAAGCTTTTGATACTTATCACACTTTTCTCTGCTCTGTGGCGTATTACCAAAGGGCCCACCATCACAAATCTGCACCATTATTTTCTCCATAGAACTAACAAAAACCTTATGTCGTAAAATATTTGAAAGCTTGGGGCCACTACATTGAGAACTTTTCTGCTGTCTTTTGAGCTGTTGTTTCTCATCTTTCTCCTCCATGCACCGAGACTTATTACTGGAAGACCTACCGTCGCACATCCGCGCCTCTCCTTTAGCTACAGTACAAGTGGTGACGACCCTTTGTTCTAAGCTTTTCAAAGGGTCAGCCTCTTCATCTTCATGAACCAATTTCCTTTCTTTCCCAAGCTTCTGCTCATTGAAACACTTCTCTCTCAACTGCTTATCATTACCAAATGGCCTACCTTCAAACATCTGCCCCTCTAATTTAGCCTCAGAACCAGGGGTAACCATTTGTTCAACAATATTAGAAGCTTTGGAGTTACGAACAGAAACCTGGGAAGTTTCTAAATCTTGATCCTCCTCATCTTCAAGAATCAATCTCCTCTTCCTTCTAAGCATCTGATCCTTGTCACACTTTTCTTTACACTGTGTCTCATTACTAGAAGGTGTTCCTTCATATGTTTGCGCCTCGGTCTTGGTATCTGAATCAGGGATCATTCTTCTTAAATATGCTCGTACATTTTTTCAATTGATCTGTTCTTTGTGGCACTTCTACAGAGGTACTAAATCCGGATGATGAGAACTTGGTTCATCAATAATAGACTGCTTTGAAATATCTGGCTTGCAATTTTCACAAAACCATATTACCTCTTCAGATAAACCGTTTGGAAGTACTTCCAGGCAATAGCTGTAAAATATGTAAGACACAAAATTCATAAAAGAAAATAAACTTTTCATAGCAATAGAAATTGAAAATAATGTACTCATATGATTAAAGTTAGCAATATAAAACCCTAACTCAATCATTTGGCATCATTTTGATTATGCCACTTTGTTTTGCACACACACCAAAAACAAAAGAATTCAACTCACAACCATGCAGCATTCACAAGAGCCAGCATTATTCTTTTTTCTTAATTTTTGTAAAACCTAATCCTTCGCACGCACCGATGCAAAGCACATTCGCCACACTTTTCACAGAGAGACAAAGCATTCTCGAAGCCTTTGTCACCACAATGCTGGCAAACTATCATAAGATCCGCGAATGAGGGTTGGGCACTTTATTCATATAAAGATTGTTATGTTGTCTATATCCCTAATAGGAGATGGTTTGTCTTAATCATCAGAGGTGGACTCCACGAATAGAGCATTGGTGCATTATCATAGGTGACGATGTATTAAATCGGGACATAAAGTGTAATTGATTTGGATTAATAATTCTGTCTCGATAAATCAATTCACTTTAGACAATCATATGTGATGTATCCTAATCCCAATATGAATTGTAGACCCGTTGTCGTGACTTATCCTAATCCACAATTTTATGTTGGTATGCATGCCGGTACGTTGAAGACATGACTCTTGATAGCATAAACTTGTTATTCATAAATATGAAATCTATAGCTTCTCTTTAAAAATCATTGATATCCTCTTATATGTGTTATCCTATAATTGAAAAACTGGAGCGCACAACTACTTGGATACATAGGTGTAACCGAATAGTATACTATCTTTGGATGGTAAGTTTTTCGATGGTGAGATAATAGAACGTAAGAGAAAAATAATTAGAAAGGTAAAACAGAATTTATTCTTAAACTGATTATGGATAATCCTATGAGGATACAATACATTATGATATATCATGGAGACTTAGCTATTCGGGTTTCGTAATTTTATATAGTTCAAGAATGTAGTTTTAAGCTTTTAGTAGAGTGGCGTTAAAGTTGATAATTATAAAATATATATCTAGGATATTGGGTATCATAATTATCAGGAGCTTGAATTAATAAGTCCATCAGATCCCCTTTGCTAGCTTATAATAAATCTTGTAACAATATGACGTGCTTTTCTAATGAATTGGTGACTTATGTCATATTATCAGACTCGCTAAAATTCGATAGGATCAGATAATTCGTATCTGTTTATCGGTTGAATTAATTTTGTGAAAAATTAATTCAAGGTAAACTTGTTGAATTATCGAGAATATTTATTTTCTTAGAGATTATCTAGATATTGTTGTTTTAATTAGATAACTTCTCTATTGGATTATTTGAATTAAAACTGAAGCTTTATCGTAAGAATCTTAGGTGGAAATAAAAAATTCACAAGGATCATTTATCGTCAGTTTGAAAGGCCAATCTTCAAGTTCGACCTGCTGACAGAGTAAGTTCGGCAAGCCGATCTTCTAGTTCGGTCTGCCGATTGAACGATAAATTAATTATGCGTTTTTACATTATTTTATCAAATATTGATCCAAATTTGAATTTTTGAGGCCTTATTTGGTAATGACTAATCCTTGGGCCTAACCTTTATAAATAGGGAGTGACACTCATAAATTATTTAAATTAGTTGTGTAACGCCCACCTAATTTCATGTCACAGATTATGTTATGATAAATAACGACGTTTAATGTTATATTTATGATATGTGTTATGATATATGATAGATGGTGCGAACCATTTTATTCTAAGTGTTGTGACAGGTGACGCTCGCGTGGAATTGATGTGCTCAAATGTTCATGTCATTAATGTTATATGTTTAATTATATTTTTTATTGATAATTAAATGTTATGAATGATTTTTGTATTTAAGGACAGATTGATAGGCCGAACCATTCAGTTCGGCAGGCCGAAATGTTTTCCTCAGAACGGCAAGCCGATGGTATATCATCGGTAGGCCGGACTTCAGTGATCGGCAGACCGAAGATAGAGATCGACAGGCCGATGACAGCTGACAAGTAGTCAGCAGAAATTTCACAAATTTATGATAAGGTTGAATTTGTGATAAGGATAATTTATTCTGGATAATTAACATAATTATGGGATGATTTGTTTAATTTTAGTAAAGAAACATTTGACTTTTGAATTAATTGAATTAATGGATAAGTTT
>CAMOHE010037242.1:0-14322 GCA_946598075.1 Artocarpus hirsutus
ACCTAAATAAGTGTTGCACACCCTATGTTATGTTTATGTTTATGATGTCCCAAAGGTTGGACATGTCATGTTTGGTTTGGGCTTTGCAACCCCTCTCCTCTCATGACGGCGCGCCTATGATGATGATGTTATGGTGCAACACTTGGGCCCCTAAAGATAAAATGGAAAAGTTTTAAAATGAATGATGTAATGAAAGATATGTTCCTATGAAAATGTGCCTAGTGCACTATTATGATGATGATGATGATGATGATGATGTTCATGAAATGTTTTAAAGTTGATGATGATGATGTTTATGAAATGTTTTAAATTGTGAGAATTACAATGTACTCACTAAGCGTAAGCTTATTTAAGTTTTCATCATGTTGTAGATAAGGGTAAGAAAGTGATGGAATAGGCGGAGGACAAATGACAAGGCGTGTGAGCTAAGGAAGATGGTTGCAAATGGAAGAACGCCAAGGAAAGGAGTTTTTAAAGAATCATTTTATGATTATTTTCATTTTGAGTATGTTCATATATTTTAAGGATATATAATTTTATAAATTTTGTGAATGTTTGTTTACTGTATTTTTATAAATTTTCTTCCGCATTTGAAGTTTTAAAAACTTGTTTTAAAAAGAATTTTTTTTTGTTCGGCCTGCCGATCATAATGGTCGGACTGTCGAAGTTTTTCCAATCGGCCTGCCGGTTGCTAAACATCGGCCTGCCGATCTTGTGGTTTTTGAAAACCCCATTCTGCAAGGCCTCGGACGGCCTGCCGATGGGTGACCTTCGGCCTGCCGGTTTAGTTCGGCCTGCTGAAGGTAAATGTTCGGCCTGCCGGCCGAGACATGTTTAAAGAAATTTTATCTTTTGTTTTTCAAAGGCCATTTAATTTTAAATAATATTAGCAAACTATTTATACAATGTCTATGGGAAAAGCAAATTGTTTTTAATTAAGAAAGATTATAATTTCTTATAAATTGTATTTCTATGTATATTTGTAAAAAAAAAAAAAAAAAGTATGTAAAGATCCTGGGAATGCTTTTCCAAACTATGATTTCAAATGTATGTTATTAATTATAATAGTTTGCTTAAATTAATGTTTTAACGAATGAATGTAACGTCATCTGTGACGTCCGGAAGGGGGGGCGCCACAAGCTCGATCTTGAATTCAACTTCTCTATCAGAAGGTAGGCTTGACAAATCATCTGGAAACACATCTAAAAATTCACTTACCATCGCTACGTCTTCAATCCTTGTCTTTTCTTCTTGACTTTTATCTACAATGTTGGCCAAGTAGCCTATGCATCCGCTAGCTAACAACTTTCTTGCATTCATGGCAGACAAAAACATACTAGGCTTCTTCTTGGACTCACCAACATATATGAACTTCTGTTCTCCTTCTGGTTGGAAGGTAACCTTTCGTTTCTTGCATTCAATGGAAGCATTATACTTGCTTAGTAAATCCATTCCAAGAATTATGTCATAATCATACATGTCGATCACAATGAGGTCAATGAAAAGTTCCCTTTCAGAAATCCATAAGGGAACAATATGCATACAGTGCTTAGATATCATCACTTCCCCTGAGGGTAGTGTCGTAGTGAATCCCTGTCTCATAGGCTCTAAACGAACTCCTAACTTCTTAGCAAAAGATGATGATACAAAAGAATGTGTGGCACTCGTATCAAAGAGAACATAAGCATTCGTAGATAGGCTTGTTATCTGACCTGTGACCACATTTGAGGCTTTAGCAGCCACCTGTTCTTTCGTCATGGCATAGATGCAGGCATTTCTAGGTGGGGCTTCAAGTCTTCCGTGACTAATTAGTGGCCCTTCAAGGGAGGCTTGCATATGATGAAGCTGGGCTTGTGGAACTCTCTGTGGGGCCTGAGCATTCATCTGGTTCGGACAGTTATTGGCAAAATGACCTTTTCGTCCATAGATAAAACACTGGTTAGACCCCATACAACATTCTCCAAGATGATTCCTACCACATTTGGTGCATGGTTGAAATTTCCTGTTGTAGTTGTTGGGTTGGCTGCCATTAAACCTCTTGTTGCCTTGGCTCTACTGGTTCTGAGAATTGCCCTTCCTTTTGTTGTTCCTCCAGTGTTGGCTGTTGTTGTTGCTACTGTTGTTCCAGTGTAAAGGGCGGTTTTGAGGGCTTGCATTATTTGTCAGCTAACCTGACTGTGGCTGGTTTCTTCTTAGCTTTGACAAATGGAACTCAGCACGTTGGGCCCTTAAAACAACCTGTTCCTAATTTTTGGGAGGACTGGCCCCATCAACAATTGCTGCAATCTCAGGCCTGACGACTCTGATCAATCTTTTGACCCTTTCACTTTCATTACTAAGCATTCCTGGGCAAAGATGAGCTAGCTGGTTAAATTTTGCCACAACATCTGTTACCGACATGTCTCTCTAGCGTAGGTTCTTGAACTCATCATAGTGCTTTCTGGTGCTATTCATGTGGAAGAACTTCGTATTGAACTCATGAACGAAGTTGGCCCAGGTCATTTCATCAACGTTCTTGCTCTGTTCAATGGCGTCCCACCAAATCCTAGCCTACATGTTGAGGCAGTACGATGCACAGAGAACCTTCTTATTATCTGTGAAGCCCATGAGTCTTAGAGTGGCCTCTATTGACTTTAGCCATGCTTGTGCGACTAGTGGATCCTTAGAACCCTTGAAGTCTGCTGGCTTGACTCTCTTCCATCTTACTAGTAGGGGTTCCTGATAGACCGCTCTGGGTTGAGCAGCAGGAGCTGGGACTTCATTGACTTGTGGCTAGGGAGGAGGAGGAGAAGGAGGAGGAGGTACATCATTGCCTCGTCATTCGTCGTTGGGCCATTGGCCCTTAATTTAGCAATCTCTCTTCTTTGTTCCTCAAGTTGCCTTTGTAGCTCGGCGACCATCATCGTCAACCTCTCATTGGTTTGAGTGTGGGTTTGCATTCTTCTATGGCCATCCATAATTGATTTCCTAAAAGAGTTATGAACTTAGGAATAAACTTCTAATTTATAAGACAGGTTTTCACTCTAGGGCATTATTATTAAACATCTAAACCTTATTCTTATCATCATACTTGCAATCTCATCATTAAACTTTAAAACATACTTATTTGGAGGACTTGGACTAATGTGTGGCGATATGAATTGAAAATGGAAATTCACTCTCATACCAAAGCCTGTAACGCCCTCTTTACGGATGTCACAGATGTTTTTACATTCGTTTCATAATACTTTTCTTTATAAGATAAACTATTTAATTAAAAGGTAATTTGAAAACATAACCAAGCATCCATACATTTTTTTTATATATACATATAAATATACATCAATATATTACTCATTTATAAAGATTCTTTAAATAGTTTATTAAATACCAAATCAAACTGAATAAACTTTTTAAAAACATCTTTAAAATCTACATACACAGTTCGGTAGGCCGAACTTAAGACTTCGGCAAGCCGAACTCAACCGGCAGGCCGAAGGTCATCCATCGGTAGGCCGCCCGAGGCTTTGCAAAAATGAGCTTTTAAAATTAATAAGATCAGCTGGCTGATATAAGGCATTCGGTAGGCCAATCCATACATTGACAGTCCAACCAGTAATGGTCAGCAGGCCGACCGACAGTTAAAAATCCATTTCTTAAAACAAATCTCAATAATTTAAAATGAAGAAGTCATATGAGAAAATAGAAAAGTTAAAGTGTCATGGTTCAAATCTTAAAAATCCATCAAATAAACATACTCAAATTTATAAAACATGGTTCATAAATTTTAAAACTTCTTTTCTTGGTGTCTTCCATTTGCAATTCATCGTCCTTAGCTCATACGCCCATTAGTGTCCACCTAATCCATAACTCTCTTATTCTTATCTGCAACATGATGTAAAACTTGATTAAGCTAATGCATAGTAAGTACATTTGTAAATCTCACAACTTAAAAACATTTTATGAACATCATCATCATCATCATCATCATAATAGTATACTAGGCACAATTTCATATGGAACATATCTTTCATTACATTGACCATATTAAAATTAAACTCCTTTACTAGTTCTAACTGTCTTTGCTACCTTATATTTGGTCTTTCTGGGTGTAGATATACTTTAAACTTTGATAATTGATGAAGGTCTTACATTGGATTCCATAAAATAGTGCCTTTCGATCTTTAGCACGAAAACCACAACTACCAACTCTAGGTTGTGAGCGGGATAGTTCATCTCGTAGTCCTTTAGTTGTCTTAGGGCGTAAGTGATCACTCTATCATTCTACATCAATACAATGCCAAGGTCCATCATAGAAGCATCGCTGTAAGTCATGAATCCATCATTCCCGTCTGAAGTAAACAGACTGGAATTATAGTCAACTTTTTCTTCAATTCTTGAAAGTCCTTCTCACATACATTTGTCCATTTAACTCTTTCCTTTATGCTTTAGGTTCATAAGGGGCGTCGCTATCCTAGAGAAATCCTCTATAAACTTCTAATAATAACTAACTAATCCTAAGAAACTTCTTATCTTACTTGCATTCTTTAGTTGCTTCTAATTTAAAAAAGCTTCTACTATAAAATGATCTGTCATTATTCCATCCTTTGATGCATATAAGCCAAGAAAGATATGTTATTGAGCCAAAACTCACACTTAGTAAACCTTGCATACATTTTACATCTCTTTAGGGTCTTAAGCACAATTAAGTGCTCAACATACTCTTCTCGACTCATCGAATACACCAAAATATCATTGATAAACAAAAAACAAAAACGTCGGGAGAAGCCTTGAACTCCTGATTCATAAGGTCCATAAAGGTTGTTGGTGAATTTGTTAATCCAAAGGTATAACCACAAATTCATTACCATATCTCGATCTAAAGGGCTGTCTTAAAAATGTCTCCTTCTATGATTTTCGATTGATGATATTTCGACCATAAATCTATCTTTGAGTATACAGACACACCTTTAAGTTGTTTAAACAAATCATCAATTTGAGCAATGGTTACTTGTTCTTGATCGTTACATTATTCAGCTCCTAATAGTGGATGCATAATCTCATGGAACTATCCTTCCTCTTTTGTTCCTTCATATTGTTTCGTTCCTTGAGTCAAATTCAACAATATAATTAATCTAAGCATGACCATTGGTTTTGAGTTCTTTCTAAAAGAATCACAACCTTAGGAAGGAAGCTCTCATTATGGGAATGAAACAAGATTTCACTACTAAATTTTACACTAGGGCGTTTATCATTAAACGACTAAATCTTATACTTATCATCAAACTTACATTCATGCAATTAACTTAAAATACACTTACTTGGAGGACTTAAACTAATGTGTGGTAATGTGTATTGAAAACAAAAACCCGCTCTAATACCACAATTGTAACGCCTCCTTACAGATGTGACAATAATCGCTACTTTTACCGTTATTATCATAATTTAGAGATAAACAATTCAAATAAAACACTTATACTTAAACAGATATCCCAGGAAAAAACATGCATAATTTTTTTTGAAACAACTTACCAGATTTGCTTCTCTCGTCTCGATTAGCCTAACAAAACACCTATAGTGTTTGGCTAATCAATCACCTATAGAAACGGTTAATTTAGAATACAATCATTTACTAAATTATAGATACACAAAACTTCAAACAATGTTTAAGTCTCTTGAGAAAAATACTTATATATCCAAATATTTTAACCATATCAAAATAAAGAAACATGGCGTAGTCCTTAAGAAACCACAATTAAAGAAATATTAAACAATCTCAAAAGTCTATAGGAAAATAAATCAAGTCTTGAATCAACATTAGTGTAGAAAATAAAAATAAAATCAATAACAAAATCATTGTTCAAGTTATTAAATTTTTTTTGGCGTGATTCCATTTCCAATCCAACACTCCTAGCACACATGCCCACCTCCGTCCTCCACCTATTCTATATACCTTTTACCTTTGTTTGCAACATGATATAGAAACTAACTATAAGCTTAGTAAGCACACTTTCCTATCTCACAACATAAAACATTTCATGAACACCTTTATGAAATATCATAATCATAATCATTATTAACATAATAATGTACTTGGCCCAGTTTCATATAGAACATATCTTTCATTATCATTATCCATATTAAAAACTTCATTCATTTTATCTTTGGGGGCTTAAGTGTTGCACTATAAACATCAACATCGTAGGCACGTCGTCATGAGAGGAAAGAGGTAGCTAATCCTAAACCAAACATTACAAGTCCACCTTGGGGGACATCATAAACATAAAAAAAAACATAGGGTGTGCAACACTTAATTAAGTGATATATATATAGATATACTTTTAACATACCTCATCATTAAAACATTCGTTAACCTTTCTTGTTGGAATAAGAATTTTCATGAGAAAACAACATGTAAAAACAAACTTAAAAATTATTATAAAACATATTCTCAAAACTTTTTTATAAACTTTTCTCATGTTGCAAGTGAGAATTTACTTACTTGACTTGCTTACTTAAACCTCATCTTAGATGACGCCGTCGCGGTCTCGATTTACTCATTTCTTGGTGTATTCATGTCATACATCCATATACAAATAAAAATAAATTTCATTCTTATGAAATCATCCAAAAACATATGATATTATTCATACTTCCGTCTTAAGAATTACAAAAACACACATGCACTTTACTAACTTATAAATATTCATGAAAAAACTGCAATACAAATACCTACCTGACCCTTATGTATTCATAATTCAATAACTCACAATTCACACACAATTAAAGCATGAGACTCTAAAGGGACAAAGCTAACATATAAACACAATATCATGATTTTTTGTTGGTCATAAAAATTCCATTTGGTAATGAAAACAAGTCACAAACTTCATAGCATAAAATCTGCCAATAATAACTGGGCAGTGAACAATCCTACCTAACATTCATATAATAAAATATCTATTTCACAAAATAATTACACAAAAAGCCTGCATGTAATATACACCTAAAACTATAACATATCCAAAAATTAGCATCATATAAATTTTTAACAATTCAAAATATGTATTAGAATTCAAAGACAAAATAAACCTTAAATACATAGGGCAGTGAGCTACACATGTTCATCATAATCAAATAATTAAAATAAAATTATTTTGGCCCTAAAATTTTTACAACAACATACAAACATCTCATACTATCATTGAACATCATCTTATCATGTAATAACATCAAGAAACACAAAATCACAATCTATGAACCTAGGGCATAATTCCAAAAAGTAGGCAGAATGACCTTTCTTCACTTAAAAATTTATAATAATTTCACCTTAACACCAAATTAGTTAAAACTAGTAGCATTAGAAACTATACTCAGAAGCAAAGAATTTGATATATTATATACATATTTTCATAATAATTTACATAAAGAAAAAGTCCTCAAAAATTAGTCTAAATTTTGGATCAGTGTAAAGCTACACAGCTTTTAGGGTCAACTTCAAAAAATCATAACTATGTAAAGAAAACTCCAATTCAAGCGATTCAAAAGCCAAAAGAAAGCTTAAGATGTCTATTATTTGAGAAAAATATAAGGTGTTTGTATGAAAAGTAGGCTTAAGGCATAAAAAAAATGCAATACCAATTCATAACCCAATAAAACCTCAATTAAAATTGTAAACACATAATTAATATGATACCAATTGATAATAAAATATACCCATAAAGATCTATATAACAAAATATGAAAATATATGATATCTCTAATTTAGGTTTTAATGAGAAGTTAATCAAAACAATCAAATCATTAACTTTTTTCAATCAACAATTGACATGAAATATATACAATAAAAGAATCCATGTGATGATAGTAACAATTCTAAGACTAACACAATACACCAAATCATCAAACAAACATGTTAAATAATTGATACACTTACCAAGATGAATAAAATTAGGAAGATTAGAAATCTTGATAATGCCAAAGAATACCAAGCTTGAAACCAATCAATGAGGAAGGAATGAAGTGTGAGTCTAGGGTTATTAATAACATGTCTTTATATAATTCAGTTTCCTTTCTTTTTTCTTTTTTTCTTTTCTTTTCTCGCAGCTACTGCCATTTCTTTTTTTTTTTTACACGGCAATTGTCGTTTATACATTATAATATAATATATATAATATAATATAATATTATAATATAAATAATAATATTAATGTGTATTTGTATATGTAATATAATAATATGATATAATATATTATATTATATTATATTATACTATCAATATAATATAATATGATATAATACAATTAAAATATATAATTGTTTATACACGACAATAATATTTACTCTATGACCCAAAAATATTATTACACATGTAATTATCATGACATCATTAATATTATAAAAATAAGAAAATATGCAACAACATTCATGTCATCATCAAGAATATAACTTTAGAGCATACATAACTCTAGAGTATTATATAGATTATAAATTTTTAAGTAAGTTGAAAACTCTTAAAAAAAACAATAAATACTTTAAGCTTATTATCACTTTTGACATAAATAACCTAAACACATCAATTCCACGTGACCATCACCTATCATCATACTCTAAATAAAATGGTCAGTAACATTATAACATAAAGAAATTACTTAATGTCGTTATATATCTATCATTAACCATTACATTAAAAATGGCCGGTGTTACACAATGATTCTTTGAAAAACTATACATTTTTTACTTGATAGTTTAAAATAGGATAAATAATAAAAGAATCTATGAAAAACAAGTTTTATATGGGAGCCTTTCTACATTTATTAGGTCAAAATCTAATGATGCCAAAAGAAAGCCCTAAAAGGCTTAAATATTGTTGGGATTTTATTTGAATTATTCAATTAATATTGGTGGCAAGACATATTGTTTGTGAAAGTGTCACACTATGTTTGTTAATCTCTACTCTACTAAACTCTTTAATAATAACCATAAAAATTGTAACACCCACCGTCTTCTTCTATGGACACTTATATTAGTTTAATATTGTAAGGTGATATCTTAAGTGTTGTTATTATTTATATTAAGTAAATTAACTTTTTTTTAGTAATGTTACAAGTGACGGCTATGAAGGATCGATGTGCTTGAGATGTTCATATCAAAAATGATAATAAGCATAAATTATTCATTTTTTTTAGAGTTTCAACTTGCTCTAAATTTATATTTTATGATGCTCTAGAGTTATGTATACCATAGAGTTATATTCTTGATGATGGCATGAATTTTGTTGCATATTTTCTTATTTTTATAATATTAATGATGTTATGATAATTACATATGTAGCCTTTGTTTTATTATGGCGTTAAAAAAAAATTAGATAACATAAAGTGCCTAAAAGAATAATGTGTAAATTAATATTTTCTTAGGGTCATGGGAGCCAACATTATTGTTGGATATAAAAATTATATTATTATATTATAATTATATTATATATATATATATATATTACGTACCGTTTGTATGAGAAACAAAACAAAAAATGGGCAAGTGCCCTAGAAGAAAAAGAAAATTAGGAAAAAGAAAAAGAAAAAGAAAAAAAAAAGAAACCTAATTAGATTAGGATTACACTCATATAAAAAAGAAGAAACCTAATTCGATTAGGATTGTGCTTATTAAAAAAAAGGAGAAACCTAATTAGATTAGGATTATACTCCTTAAAAAAAAGGGTAAATCTAATTAGACTAGGACTAGGGTTACTTATGCTTATAAATAAGTGGCTTTAAGCATACATATTATTCCTATCCTTTTTTCTTGCCTCCATCTTTTATCATATTCCTCTATGTTTTTATGCTCTCTTTTATTCCCTAAACCTCATGTGCCATTAGTTTGGAATTTTGTTTGCTTCAAGATTTTTTGTCACAAAGAATTCATTACTCTTATTTTCTTTTAAGCTAAAGTAGAAGGAATTCTTTTTGGAGATTTTGTGTGCAAGTCTTTGTATTTGTTAAAGAAAACATAAGAATTTAAGGTATGGTGTAAAGGTTTTTATGGTTTTGAATTTTTACGATTGATATATATTGTTTTGTGACAAACTTTGTTAGAAAATTATTCTTTTGTGTTATGAATGTGTATGCATGTATGTTTGAATGGAAGATAAATATTTTGTTTATCACTTTGATTATAACAATGTTATTTTATGGTTGAAAGCATTTATGTTTATATAATATCATGAAATTTCATGAAAATAAGATTCTGTTGTTGGAGAATGATAAGAGAATTTTAGGGGTTTCGGCTTGTTGGTAAGCTGGCTAGTAATGTTTTGAATTCAAATAATTTTATTTTGTTGTGATTTTTGGATATGATGTGCATATATATGTTACAAATATTTACGATTTTTTATAAATTTTTGTTCAAAATATTTTTAGGGTTATAAGTTTTCAATCAAACACTACTCATAAAATCTTATTTGCTAGTAGATTTGTATGTGTCTTGTAGAGTCCATTTTATGGGACAAAAAAAACATATTTTAATTTTGTAAAAAATTATGAGTTATTGTTGATATGTTAACTAAATATTTCTAAATTTTTAGCTTTATATTTTTATTATGTTTTAAGATAAAATTCAATGATTCTCAATTATCCAATCATTATAAATGTTTGCCTGATATGCTCTGTGTAATTCATGAGATGATGAATCATATTTTTAAACATGCTTTACATCATTCATTATTTTTCTAACTTATATTTATATGTTAAGTACTTCACATAAACATTTTAGAAGCATATCATATATTTTTGATTTTATAAAAATGTTTGAATGAAAAATATTTGCCATTTAGCATATCTAATGTTAATATTAACTCTGAATCTTAACGTGTATTTTGAATTACTCTAAATTTATTTGATGTTATTGTTTTATACGTCTATTATGTATAGCAATTTTATAAATTATTTTATGATATATATAATTATTAATTAGGACTGCTCATTGCCCAGACTTTGTTGGTAGATTTTGTAGTATTGATTATATGATTTATTTTAATTATCAAATGAAATTTTTATGGCCAAAGAAAAATCTGAGCATTATATATTTATGTTAACTTTATTCCTACAAATTTTGATGCTCTAATTATATGTATATTGGAAGATATAAAGTTATGAATCCTTAAAGGTTAGTCAGTTTTTATGGTTGACAGATTTACATGAATATTTTGAAAATTAGAAAAAGGTATTTTGGATTAACATGTTCAAAAGAAGAAAATTTAAGTGATGTCTATATATGTTAGCTATGTTATGAATAATTCATATACTTTATTCATGCTCATAAGTTGAGATTAATTTCTCTAAGTAATTAAAGGTCAAGTTTTCTATCTTTATGTTTTATGACTCTAAGTGCATGTTTGTGACTCAAAGATGCTTTGTTTTGTTAAGAATGATATATGATGATGCAATATGATATTAAATGATTATGAACATAAATATTAATTTCATGTACTATATAAACGATTGACATAAATACTCCAAAAAGGCAAGCATACTGAGAACTACGACAAAGTCACCCGAGTTAACATTTTAATAAGCAAGTAAGTCAAGTAAGTACATTCTCACCTACTACATGATAAAAGTTTGCGAAAAAGTTTTGAGAATATGATTTGTGATAATTTTTAAGTTTGTTTTACATATTACCTTCTCATGAAAACTCTTATTGCAACAAGAAGGTTTGACAGATGTTTTAGTAACAATGTATGTTAAAAGTATATCTATATATGTATCACTTAATTAATTGTTGCACATTTTATGTTTATATTTATGATGTCTCAAAGGTATGGAGTTGTTATGTTTGGTTTAAGACTAGCTATTCCACTCCTCTTATGATGGCGCACCTATGATGTAATGGTGCAATGCTTGGGCCCTTGAAGATAAAATGAATAATGTTTTAATATGGAAGTTTAAATGACAAGATATGTTTTATGTAAACTTGTGCCTCGTGCATTACTATGATTATGATTACAATATTATATAATGATTTTTATGAAATGTTTCATGTTGTGAGATAAGAATGTGTACTTACTAAGCTTATACTTACTTAGTTTATATCGTGTTGCTGATAAGGATAAGATGCAGGTTGACTAGAATGGAGGACAAAGACAAGTGTGTGTGCAAGGAGTGTTGGATTGGAAACAAAGTCAAGTCATGAAAGGAATTTAAACTTAAACAAAATTTGATATATTGTGTTCCACATTTTTATTTGTTTGAGACTCAGTTTTGTTTATGATATGTTCTTTTGAGCTTATGTTTTATTGAATATAAAATTTTGTTTCTAAATTTTGGTTTCCTAGTTTTACTTTTTCAAAAAAATATATACATGTATGTGTTCTGAGATATTTCTCTGAGTGTTGTTGATTGTTTTGAACTTCTTATCTGTAATTATTAAGTTGAACTATAAAAGCAATGTTCCCTATGGCGCCCGTAAGGGGGCATTATAGATTATGGTATTAGAGTGGTTTTTGTTTCCAATGCACATCACCACACATCAGTTCAAGTCCTCCATGTAAGTATAAGATTAGTCTCTCTTAGTATATTATTTTACAATAGATTTGTTATAATTATAACGACACAAGTTAGGAGTCTATGAAACCCAAGCTTTTGTTGTTTGAAACAAGAAGCAATCTCTACCTTCTTATTTATGTCTAACGAAAAAGTTGATATTGAAGAAGTTTTGTGACAAGAGGTTAATTACGTGATTATTTTATTTTTTTTGGAGAAAAAGTTTATGGAAGAGTAGATGAGTGATATGTAGCTCAAGAGAAGTACAATGATATTTATGTATTTTTAATGATCAAGTTTAAGAATTATACAAGGTTGATAAAAAGATTTTGTAAGGTCACATATGAGGTCTCTACAAAAATTTTTAAAGTGAAGGATATTTTCAAAATGTGTATGTTATCAACAGGATTGACTATATGATTGTTTCAGGCTTAGTGAGGATTAATTTTGGGAGCAAATTATTTAGATAATATTTTAGCAGATTGAGTGGTCCATAACATGATATGATAAAGATCACACACAGTAGTCACTTTTATGGATGACCTTTGAATAGTAAAGACTTCAATGGAATATCCTAGAATTATTAATGTAGAAGACTAGAGATTAAATATGAGATTATTATTTTCTTTAAGAGGATATTGGTTGAGGAAATTATGGAACCAGGTAATAGAGTAAGCCTAAAATTTTTATGGTGATACATGATATCTCAAAAGAAATGTTTAATATTCTGCTATGTGTTAGTGATGTGCCCTAAGCCAATTATGTAATAACCACATATTGACTTCATTACATTTGCATTTTATTAATAAAGAGGCATTTTCATTATTATTATTATTATTTAATGAATAGTTAATTCTGCCTAAGATCATCAAGTATGTGACTTGATAGTAAAACTCTTAGGTGAAAATTGAATTATATTCTCAATTATCCCTAGTCGATCATTATTATTGGGATAATGATGAATGAAGACTAGTATGAAGTTTGACTGATGATTATGTTTTACTAATCATGCATATGAGATACTAAGTCAACTCATAGATACATATTTGAGAAATGATGTATTGGATCGACTCGCTATGAGAATACTACATGGGCAATTGTCATAAGTGATTCTCATCACAATAGTATTATCCTAATCTTCTGACTTGAAACCATCATGGTTTCCTACATGATAAGTTATATATTTTGACACAATCTAATGTTATCTTTAACAAGATGATGGAATGGATTTGTGTTGGATATAAAGTGAATCATGTGAGGAATGTGAGTGGTTAAGAAGGAATTTGTCTCTCATTTATCATGAGAAAGATATCTAAGGGCCCCTCGATAAGTTAGACTGAAGTAAAATGTATGGCCATACTGAAATGAATTGATAAGGGTTATCAATATCAGTCTACTTAAGATCGAGAAATAATATGATTAAATAGTATAAGGATGACATAAACCATGCCTTATGTTTAATCAAGATATCTAGTGACAAAAAGGACTTTAATACTTATTGTGGATTAGGTTATGTCTGATTATTGACATTCGCATAACTTGGGTAATCATAATGTCTTGCTAGAGGCCACTTATGATTTGTGGGCCAGAAACAGAATTTCAAGCCCACTACCAACGTTATGTGAACCTACAGGGTCGCACACTTAGAATAGACCAAGAACGAATTTTGGGTTAACTGTGTCTAGGTTCGATGAACCTGATAATGTCCAGATTCGATGTACTAGATATGTCTAGGTTCATTGAATTTGACATTATCTAAATTATCTGAATCATATTTGAATTACTGACATTATCTAGATTTTTTGAA